>BMAV01019272.1:0-50488 GCA_019973955.1 Trichonephila inaurata madagascariensis
AAAAAAATTGGTTTTGTGCATGTTCCATAAAAATCGTAATGTATTTGAACAATTACTGGTGCACTCGATCAGTATTGATTATATTTCTCGGATCTAACTTGTTTTTATAATTAAGGGTATTGACGGTATACCGTCAGGGAAAAGGTTCCGGTTTTTGTGTATTAATACTCGTCGTGTAAAATAATACCATTGGTTTTTAAATTGAAATTTTTTGAGAAAAACAAAACATTCTTAAATTTTAGGATGCTTAGAATATTTTGAGGCCAAACCGGAGTAAAACAAATAAAAAAAATAAGGAACATTTAAGATATCAGACTACTTACAACTTTTTTTAAAATGGAGATTTTTGTGTGGTTTTAGATTTATTTAGTACATTTTTTGGGAAAAAAAAGGCTAAAATTAAGAGAAAAATAAATTATTGCTACTAAAAGAAGAAAAAAATGACGAAAAATTACATAACTGGGCCCGCTCTGTACAAATAGTAAATGAACCAATTCTCAGTTTTTCAATTTTGATGTATTATTTTTCCCTCCTTTTGAAATGACTTTCGGAAAAAGGAATATTTTTTTTTTTTACAAAAACTAGAGCCCTTTATCTCAGTTATTATATGAAATTGCTTAAAATAATGATTGTATTCATATAAGGGTCTAAATTTTGTAATAAAACAGTGATTGAAAATCTAAAGGGTTTAAAAACATTTTACGTTATGAATATAAAAAAAAATTTCAGTTAATTATTTTCAAAGCGTTTTGAGCAATCGCTGCCCCCGTTTGAGCTTTTCGAAAGAAAAATAAAAAACATTTCGAGTAAAACGCATTTTAAAGTTTGACATCTTATGTAAAGTTATGGCATCTGCTTTTAGTAAGACACTAGTAGTTTTTGTTCTAAAGAATGGAAAATAAAACACTTGGTATTTTTATAAAGTTAATAAGATGGCATATAAAATAAAATCATAAAAAAAAATCTGTCAATTTTTTAAAATCATGATTTTAGAGTAATCGTATACCTTAAGAACTCATGCATCCTCGTAAGCATCGCCTGAAACAATTTACAAGCTTTCATAACGAATTTACGTGCGATTAGATGTCAGCCTAAAAGAGGCAAAGGGAAAAGTCGGAATCTTGATTTATATTAGGGTTCCTTCAGCTATAGTCAGCCACGAGACAAATATGTAACACCGACTGAACGCTGATTCTATTGATAGCTGTTGGCTCTAAGCTACCTAGCTATCAAGTGATGTAAATGCCAATTGTTTGATGTTAGAACCATGAGCTGACATTAGAGAAAGGGGCCAATGTCGTGCTGCCTAAAGAACAATTATGCTAGAGGGTGGGAAAAGCAAGGATGCTTTCTGATAAGAGGACTGTGGTCAACCTTACAGCACTTACTCCAGAACTACCTTAGTGTCGAGACAGGTAGAAAATACTTGTCTAAGAAGGAAGTGTGGGTGTAGTTATCAGAGTACGGGAATTTTAATGGTCACTAAAATTAATAGATATCCATAAAAATTTTCGGTTTGAAGGACCATCGGCTTTATGAACCCGCGACCAAGCTAAATTATTTTATAGCGCCATACATAAGCCACCCGTACAGTTAATATTAGTAAGAAAAAATTGGTAAATTTATGAAATAAACCTGTTCTTTTTTATCCAATATTTCAACAGCGACAATTACTCTGATTGCCGAGTAAACTCGTTATCAATCGATTTCCGTGATACACATAGTTACACGCTCTCAAACGGAGGCACCACATTTATCTGGTTAAAAGTTTCCTAGTACAAAGATGGGCCGGAAACAAAAGTACTATAAAATCAAAAAATTTTGATGAAAAATGCTCTATTCGCGGAACTTTTAGAACGAAAAAAAAACATATGTATATTTTTTCCACTGAAGCAGAAAAATTAAAATAGTAGACATTATGAAAAATATGAAATGTAAAACACATTTGGAAAAAAAGTGATTTATAACATACCAAAATTTTTATTATTTGTAGTGTCAGAAAACACTTCACTGAAAAAGTTTTATAATTTTTCCTATTTTCAGAAATTTGAAATTTTCTGACTGCCGAGATTTAAAAAATTTTTTAGTTTTTTTAAAGAATTTAAAAAACCCCGTGATATATAACCGATGATAAGGATTTTCAGTTATATCATCACGTGGTTTCAAAAGGGCAAGATGAATCGTTTGGACGGAGGTTAATATATGCCCCCCCTTTTTTAATAGCCCTCTTGTTGTAAAAGGGTTTCGATATTAAAAAAAATCCACTCCCTCGATTATAACTGAAGTGTGAAAAGGGTTTCAACCCCCTTTAAATGCCGCTGACATATGTGCCGACCTCAATCGTTGTTATTGGGGCTATATAAACTTTTTTCAAAAACATTCTTTTTTTTTGTTTCTATCAGAAAACTTTTTCCGAAGGTTTTTGGAAAACAAAGAACTTGAAAAAGTGTTTGCGAAAAGGTTTACTTATTTCAAAAAAAGTTTGCTTTTTTTGAACCTCCCCCCCCACACACATACCACAATATACGGCATACTCCCCCTGGTAAAAAAAAGGTGGGTAAAACGAAACGTGTAACTTTTAATCGGGGTAGGGGTTCATCCAAGTATCATCATAAGAAGTTAACATAGAGATGATTTTCGTTAAAAGATATGTAAACATCATTTGAATAAAAGAATGTGGTTTTGATCCTGAATTCTCTCCCGTAATAATTGATCTAAAGTTGCTATTTAACCTGTTCAGGACCATGATCACATATGTGATCACTTCAGGCAATTAGGATCATATGTAGACTGGCCCCGTTCAGGCCCGTGGTCCCCTAGGGGGGGAAATTTGGGAAATTTGGGGTGTGGAATGATTATAAACTGTAAATTTTGGAGTATTTTATTATAGTAATTATTTTATAAGAATTTTAAAATTAAGTTATTCTTAACAAGAAAAATCACCTGATCCTGTGAATGGGTTAATATACATTTTAGCCAATCTTTGAAAAGCAGTATTGAATTAATGTACAAACGTATAATTGAAAAATTTCCACCATTAATTATTTCATAAGAGAACTCTTCCTTTTGAAATCAAAATGAATAATGTTTTTTATTCTTTTATATTTTTATACTAAACAACTTTTTGATGCATCTTTCGATGAGAAGTTTGTGTTGTATTTGGCACAAGTGGGAATGACAGATCGCTTGTTTAAATTTCTTCGCTTTTTAGGAAATGCTATTGTCCTTCAATCAAATCTTGAAAGATTTTGATAGATAGCTATATTTTTCGTCACTTAACATTAAACAATACAGGAAATTTCCTTTTTTCTAACATCTCCCTTTCCAAAAAGATACCTCCTCCCTACTTTCCCCCCAAAAAGAATAGATGTCCTTTTTTTTGTTGTATCTATGTGGAAATTCACTGAAGCAATTTAAAAAAGGGATGTTGCAATTGGGGAAAAAATCTTTTTTTAAAAATGTTATTTTTAACAAAAATTATTGTTCATTTGGATTTTGAACAGTCACAATGATTCAAGAGTGAAATAAAACTGGTAAGTGCATGATATAGCATGTTATCAGAGTTTTTTCTTTCTTTTTCAATTCTACTTCTATTTAAAACGCATCCATCATTAATTGTTAGTGTTAGGAATAGTTATCAATGAAAATTGATTAAATTTATTGTTTTCTGTGTTTACTTTTTCAATGTTTTGTCTATTATAATTTTCTGGCATAAAATTATGAACCCCTTCAGTTACTGATTTTGAGATGTTTTGTTAAATTTATTCATTCGCATTCTTTTTGTTTCTGAAAAAAATGCAAGGTTTTACACTTAAAATCGAACATTATCCGAAATTTAATATTGATTATTTGATGGATTGGGTAAAAGCATGGTTCTTCCTCTCAAAACCTATTTGAAAGTTTTTGTAGAACCTAACCCTATTGTAAAAAGTCTTTATCAAAATTTATGAATTTGATGTTTCTATTTTGTTTAATATTAATAATGCTGACCAGGGAATAAGCATTTATTTTCTAAGAATCAATATTTATCTTGTCTTGCCCACTGAAAATTGTATACAAGGATATTAGCAGTTGGTTTCATAATTTTGAAATATATCGTAAAATTCGCCATATAACGCAAACTTTTAGCATCAAAAATAATATTGAAATTCAAGGGTGGGTGTTATACGCCGGGTATGATAATGAGAGCTCTAAAAATAAGAAAGAGATGAGCATAAAAAAAGTTTGACTTCTACTGATATCGAAATGTTTACTTTTAAAAAGGACATTCCTTATGAATTTAAAGGGTTGTAGTTCTAGAAATATACTACTTTTATAAGCTTTTGGGAATAATATCTTGAATAAATGACTTCAAAACATAACAGCATTGCCACGTACAGTTCAACATTCTTTGTAAAAAGTAGGCGCGTTATACGGTGAATATACCTATAAAGTTCAAAAAATGCAGCTTGAAAGTATAAGTGCACGTTATACGCTGGTGCGCGCTATACGCCGGATTTTACAATAATTAAATGACGAGAGCAACATTTGAACTAATAGCCAACTTCTCGCTGCGCATCCCAGTAGGCCTAGTCACGAACTAATGGTCTACGTCAATACTCCCCTACCATTGTATCGCCGCGGACTGGTCAAAGTGGGATAATTTTACTTGCACCCGCTGAGGCAGAGACGTTGATTATTTATACTTCAGATTGTTTTGATTTAATAGTTTTTCAATTGTATTTAAACTTGCTTCAAAATAAAATACCGTTACACCGTTATTTTACCGTTACCGTTAGTGATTTAACATTTTCGCTAGATCGCTAAAAAAATGAAAGCCCTGAGCTTAATTCTTTGAAACGAGACATTTCCATCTGGCTAGAATAGGAAACGATGGCATCCGAAATGTGTTGCTTATGTCCAACTTATTCCATTGCTTCCGGTTAACCTCTCGCCCATGGAAAGTCGCACAAACTCGAGGGCTGCGGTAGCCCAGTGGTCGAGGTATCGGATCATGGCACGCATGTCATGAGTTTGGGCCCAATACCACTAAAGACCCGCCTTGTAGGGCAGCGATGCACGTTAAATCTGTCGAGAGCTGAAACGTCCTCCTGTTGGTGTGGTGTGGTAGTTATGAGAGGGAGGTGCCAGCTCAGGTGTCATCCACGTCACTTGACCATGGTTCAAAATAACATGGTACGTCGCCAAAAGCCCTCGTGTAGCTAAACAGAGTTCGACGTTAATATTCACTCACGCACAAACCGAGAGAAATACACCACAGTATATAAAATGGGAGTAATTTAATGTTCCTTGGGCTACCCGGTACCATTTGATCCACAGACCGGAACCGGAACCGGTCCGTGGCCCGGGAGTTAGGGACCACTGGTCTACGTTGTTTCTGTCGAATCAAAATACGAGTCCTGATGCCGCAAAAGATCCTCAGTGTAGAGGAGCTGATGCAAGGTTAAATCTTTCGTGGCTCAAATCCCTCGCATTAGCGTGGAAGTTGAGCGGGGGATATTAGCACATATGTCCCCCTCGTCACTTGACTATGGTTAAAAAATACGAAGTCCGTTACCAATAGACCTTATGTTGCTTTTAAGATAATATAAATCCGCATTACATGGTGGATTCGAGGTTTAACTAACCATTTAATGTGGAGAAATCCTTAAGATTCTGATAGGTCTTTGACAGAATTATATTCGACTAGAATGCTGATGGCGGCAAAACTTGTGATACCTCTTAATTACCTCAGAGGAGAAAAAAAATGCCTTTCCAACTAGATGCGATTTGAGGTAGAATTTTGGCTGGTAAACTGGCAGATTTTTAACTAAATGTCACTAACTCATCTTAATATTCTTAAGGTTATTCAAGAAAGGTTTGTTTGAATAAAATCCTCAAATAGTAGATCAAAAGATTGTTAAACTCGGCTTGTTTTATTTTAACCAAAAATTTTACTAATTTAAGATTTTGTTCTACCTATGTACAAATGAAGAATAATTATTTGCATTTTTATTCCATATCGCCAATAATCCATTTTTTATTGCATCAACATAACGTATTGTGGATGTTGAGCCGTACAATCATGTCGTAATCCTTATGATTGTTTATTAACCCCTTAAATGGCTTGCCCATACACCGCACGGGCAACCGAAAGCTAGTAACAACCAGTCTACTCATACGCTGTACGGGCACTGATATTTTCTCCTTTCTTTAATTTTGTGCATATATCTTTTAATCCTCATAGTGAGGTTATTAGTTCTAGTGTGTTAAGAAATGTGTTTGTTCACGGTACTGAAAAATACTTCTCATCTGGGATTTTCTTTATCGTGAAGGCGGGAATTTTTCATTGAAGGCAGGATTTAGATTCTTCAAAATATTCGATGAAGAACAGGGAATGGCAAGCAATGTACAATTTGTTGCGTGAGAAGAAATTAAAATGGAAGGATAATCCACAACGATAATATCTCTGTCCCTATTGCAATGTAAGGCTTAGTTTTTCACCATGCTTCAAATTGTGTGAGCATATATATAAGCACACACACGCAATCCTCAATCGCTTGAAAAAGAGGAACATGAACTTTTTTAAATAGGAAATTCTTTTAAGGTATATGAAACATTCTCCATAGCATGCAGTGTACTTATAATAAAATTGTAGTTAAAAAAAACTAAAAAACACCCTTTTATAGTAAATAGAATTAAGTTGTAATTTAATCTTTTAGTAGCCAAATCTGGAAATGGGATTCGAAATTAGTCACCAGATACAGGTTGGGGGATCTAAAAATGGAAAATCGTTAATCCTGATGATGCTGATCAGGACAATGGAACAAAATTATTAAATTATTGTATTGCCATCGCGGTCCTGGACAAGCGAGCAAAATTTCGAGCTAATCTGACCTTTTAAAATGGATAAAAATTGAGTTAAGGCTGTTTTCGGTTAATATTAAAGAATAGGACCAAATTTGGAACATTTTTTCAGATATAAAAGAAATGAAAAATTAATATGGTATTCTGGCTTCACTATCCTTTTTAAAGAGCAGTATTTTTTTTATCATACTTCCCATTTTTAACAGAGTTGATTCATTTTTTCTGGTATAAAATGTGTTTCGTGTTTTTTCTCCTATATCGTAATGTTAAATGGGCTACGCCTTCACGTATTAAAACGAAAAAGAAAATATTCTTGGAATATTTTGAAATTTTTAAAAACACTACATTGTTAAAAAAGGTATGAGCTAAGACATTGTAAATTTCCATGGAAATTGAGGCATTTTTTCTGTCTGAAAATGTGCTTCGCGTTTAGTTCAAACTCTCGTACTTTTACCTAAAAAGCCTTAAAAGATTCCGTTACATACAAGCGAAGCTTAAAAAAGGGTGTTAAAAAGCAAACATTTAGAGGTGGAGGGTGTTGTGTTCCACAACTATAAAATAAAAAAAAATAGTGTGAAAGTTTTAAAATTGAAAATTTAAATAAAATTTTCTCTCTTCCATTTTTCGTATTCTGTTAAGTATTATGGTTAGTTATATGCAACAAAAAAAATGTGTGTTTTTTTAGCCTTGTGGGCAAAAAAAATTGACCGCTTTTAGTTAAAGTCACATTCTGAAGCAATACGAGGGCTACCTACTGATAGATCTCATAATTTTTAGCCTTAGTCAATTGGCAAGGATGAGACATCTAAGCTGTCACCTCCACTTTCCAAATGCCAACGTGAGTATTGTAAGCATTGGCTAGTTCCGCGTCAAGTTCACGCTCTCGTACATATGGCGAAAACAGCCTTAAGATTTTGATCAATTATTTGTAATTAAAATCGAAAACTTTTTTTATATAAATTCATTATATACTTTCGGACCCCGATTTAATGAATTCATTGGGATCGACACATTTTGTTCATTAAATCGAAGTTATTCGCTATATTGGTGTCCAAACAAAATACAATTTATTTTTATTTATTTGCACTTATCTTTTGGAAATGCTATAATAAGCATCTACAAAGAAATTCATAGTTAAAAATTACACGCTTTTTATTGAACAATTAAAAATACTATTTGTGAATTATTAAGCATCAGTTGATTGGAACTTTTAAAATACTGACTAATAGATGGTTAACAATCTTTTTGTGATTCCTGACTCGAAAGAGTGTTTTTTTTCCGCAGAGAAAAAAAAAAATACTGCGTCATTTTCTTCCTGCTGCATGAGATGCTTTCACGGTTTCCAAGCAATGTAGGCATTAGAAAATGTAACAGTTTTGGCGAGTTTCATTATCAACTTCTGTGTCCGAATTACTATTCATTGGCACCGACAAATCAACAATTTCTTGATCCTCAGTTGCATGGATAGATTGTCCCTTATCAAATGTAACATAACTGTTAAAATCCTAAAATATTCCTTGTATTGTGGAGTGGAATGAGATAAGATTTTCTGTCCTATACAAATCTCACACTGTAGGTTACACTCATGACTCATCTGCACCTTTAAAGTCTAATAATTGTCTGCACCCTTTCTCGTCGAAATTTGCAATTTGCAAAAAATATCCTTTTTCTGTTCCGGACAAAAAGGATATTTGAAAAACAAGGAATATAAAAGTTTTTAAAAGTCAATTCCTACTTTGGTTAACAAAAAAAAATTTATTGTTTTAGTTACCTTTTATTAAATAATTACAACTAATAATAAATATGTATATACATATGGCAGAATCACACTATTAAGTGGCAAAATAGAAAGCGATTTTTCTTGCAATTTTCCTTTCTATTTTTGGTGTTGGACTTTTATTTCTGTTTACTATTTATTAATTTTCTAAATTTAATTAAATTAATATTTGAAAAAACTGTATTAACATCAAGTGTCATACACTAAAAGCTTAAAAAAATGTATTTGAGCTTGAGTGGATGAATAAATATTTTATCACCGATTGAAAATTTGAACACAGGATTCATGTATAAATAATTATAGGGAGAGTGTGAACTAATAGCAGGAATTGAAAAAAATCCAATATTTTTCCAATATAAACTAATAAAAATTTTCGGCTTTTGAAATAGTTCGTTAATTCGAGGTTTATTATTTAAAATAAGTATTAACAGGGAAGAAAGACTCGTTACGTCGCGAAATTCGTTAAAACGGGTGTTCGACTGTATTATAAAATCTGTAAATATTATGGTTCCTTTAACAGTCTACAAAATTCATTTTCTTTATTTAGGTATTTAACTAAGAAACCCGCCTTTCGTGACAGAGCTCTCTAAGGTGACTAAATTGGAGCCTTGTCAACTTTTTGCCATACTTGGCACGGTTTCTAAAAATTTTTCGGGTCAGGAAAAACTAACCATTATTTTCAATCCAATTAAGTTCACTTCACGGAAGAAGTGAAATAATTAAGAAATCATTTGTACCATAAAAACTTTTTGTATTTTTCAATTCGTGTACATTTTTATATCATTAGTTAGGGTTATAATGAATCTGTGGGTTCTAATTCAAAATTGAAAAATCGTTTAGCTTGCTGCAGGGAATTTTTTTTCCAAAACTTTGATAGATTTTTATAGTTAATTAATGCATATATACATATATGTAATATAATTTGTAAAAAGTGATTTACCGATTTATGTAAAAAAAACTGTTTGAAGCTGTTTTTTAAATATTAAAATAAAAATTTATTGAACATGAAAGAAAGAAAACCTGTAAATGCAGAAAGAGATGAAAAATGGTGGAAACAAATACTGCTGTTTTTGAATTTAAGTGTATTATAAATATACTAAATAAACTGGATCAGGATCAGTTAGTTTAAATGTACTGTATTCCAGTTAAATTTAAATTCATTACGTTAGGAACGTGGTTTTGAAAAAGCGTACAGATGAATAATTTTTTTTTTTGATATTTAATATCATTTGATTATATAGAGTATACAAGTGTCCTTCATATAACACGGTTAATTCGTACCATGCTATATCAAAACCGGGTTACACGAGATTTTTTATTTATTTAAATTATTATTTCATTTATTAAATTAATTTTGTATGTACATAATACAAGTCAGGTCAATACGTACCGTGTTGTATAGAAACCGTGTTAAACGAACAGTTGAAGTAATATAAATCAAGGGAATGTATTATGTCAAAATCACAAGATGTAAAATTTTATGACAGCTGAAATTTCGTTCCAGTAAAACATACAAATGAAAAAGTAATTTAAATTCGAGTTTTTATTCAAAAACAAAAAAAGATGAAATACAAAAATTAAAAATATAACAAAAACATGTTAAACCGCTTATTATAATCACAAAATTAATTTTCATCTCACTCTCATAAAAAAAAAAGTACAACTAATCTGTTTTTTCCCCTCAAAGTTGGTTGAAACTCCTCTTCACAAGTACTTCTCCATCATTACCGAAGTTATCTAACGTAGTTGAAATTACTTGTCTGTTTCGATTTTGCAATTATTCCGGAATTTCTCTACAAGAAGCTACAGAACTTAACAATTCTCTTTTAAATTTTCCGCTACTTATTAATGAAAAAAAAATTTCTAATTTTTTAGCTAAAGCCTTCTTGTAGATCAATTAAATTTAAATAAGAAACCGATGTAGAGTACTACGAATGTTTTCGGAATCATCGGCGTAGTTAGACGTGGAACGCAAATGAAAACGCTTATTAAACAGAATTGAAACGAAATCCAATTGAAAATTCCCCTTATTGAACAAAAATGATGCTCAATTATTTAAAATCATGTGATGTCAAAACAGCATAGCATTAAATTCAAGTGTCATACCGTGTAATATCGAATCCGTGTTATACGAGAGACGTCTGTGAATATAAAATTGTTTTAAGAATATTATTACAATAAAAACAATTTTATGCAATTTTTTTGGCAAAAAAAAAGTGATGAAAAGATATTTTCAAAACATTCTTTTATAAAAAATGCCTTGTATATATTTTGCTTACATATAACTGAGATTTCTGTACAGAGCCTGAACTAGGATTTTTGAAACATACGAGTGGATTTATTTTTATTTTAATGTATCGGAGTAGAGAAATTTTGTCAAAACATTGATTATTTTACTTGATCGTAAATCTGAAAATGTAAAGTTTTGAAGAATCCTAGTTCAGGCTTTGGATAGAAATCCTAGCTGTAATACTTAGATGAAAAATTCTTCTATAATAATATTTTATCTAAGTGTTTTAAAAATTTCTTTCTTTCTTTTTTTTTTTTTTTTGTTAAAATTTTATTTTTTTGTAGTAATATTAATATAATTTTATTTGTATTATAATTCGACTGACACTAAATATAAAAAAAAAAATCCTTTATACGATTTTTCAAAAACAGAGTTCCAAACGTAGTTTGTCACCTTAAAACTATTTAGAGAAATAGTTTTATATTCTACCAGAAACCGTAGTAAATGTTATTATAGAATTTTGAATTACGAAGTGAGCTCAAATCATGGCGCTCATCTAGTACGAATTTAGAAAATGATACAAGTGAGAACTTATCTTATTCATCTTTAAAATTCCACAACTGAAAAATTTTCGAGTAGTTTTGAGAACATTAGATTTTATTTCCAGAGTTTTCTAATAACTTAAAATTTAAACACTTATATTTTTAAATTCATATTTATATCGAATAAACCATTGTTTGAGAGTTAAAACTTTTTTGAATGAAAACAGATTGAATCAAAAAATTGTTATGAAGCATTTAATTCTTTATACCCGTCTGTACTAATCAGAAAAAGAAAACTTATGAGAACTATGTTGAGAGAAATGAAAAACTTGTTCACATTACAAGTAATTTTTCATTTCATTTCTCTCAAAGCTTCTTAAATCTACTTTTGCAATTTGTTACAAACAATAATACTTACGCACTATCTCAGCCTTGCCAACTTTCAAGATTATTCACCAAATCGGCAACCCCGGATTTGCCCGTGTCATAGGCGCTGAATCATATGCTACGTTTCATATTTCTCCGTTTACCGCCGTTCTAAGACTAACTGTTCTTTGATATGACAAAATAGAATACTTAAATGCTAATCTGGGATTTACTAAATTCTTATTAAATTTTATTATTTAAAAAATTAACAACATAATACTCTTATATATATATATATATATATATATATATATATATATATATATATATATATATATATAATGAAATAATAAAGTATAAAATACCGTAAAATCCGGAGTATAACCCTCACTTTTAACACAAAAAATAAGATTGAAATTTGCGGGTGCGTGTTATAAGCCGGGTATAAAAATGATAGCACCAAAAAAAAAAAAAGATGTGCATAAGAAAAATATATTTCGACATAGATCGGAATACTATAGATTTGAAAGAAATGACATACCTAATGAGAAGTTAAAGGGCTCCGATTCTAATAGTGTACAATTTTTCAAAATCCTGGGATAATAACTCGAATAAAAGACTTAAACACATAAGAACATTGAACACATATACTTCTGGTTCCTTTGTTAAAAAGGGGGTGCGCGTTATACGGCGAATATACCTAAAAATTAAAAAATACACCTCGAAAGTATGGGAGAACGCTATATGCCAGATTTTATAGTAAATAATATATTAGAGTGACCAGAAGGCAATGTCATTTTTCTACGTTGAATTTAAATAGATGAATTTTTACTTTTTAGTCTTATCCAATTATGTAATCATCCTCGTTATAAACAACCTTTTGTCGTTTACTGTGGAAATTTTCAATGCCGTATCGATAAAATTCAAATGATTTTTGACCAAAATATTTGAGATAGTATTTTGGATATCCTCCAAATTTTCAAATTTTTTACCACTATAAAATCCTTAAGACATCGAAATAAATGGAAATCCTTTGGAGCAGTATCGGGCGAGTATGGAAGATGAGACAATAACTCCCATCTCAATTCCTTAATTTATTCCAGGGCTCGTCTTGCACAGTGTGGTCTTGTATTATCAAGTTTCAGAATAACCCATCTACTGTTGACAACATCTGGGCACTTTCCAACTAAAGATTTATTTACTAGATCCATACACACACTTTTATACCGTTAGAGTCTGCATCCACAGTTTGTACAGGTTCCAACACTTCAAAATGAACGACCCCGCGAATTTACAGACACAAATGAATTTTGGGAGAAAACCACTGCCTTTTGCGTTTCGGATTATCATAGAGGACTCATTTTTCATCAACAGTGATCAAACAAAAAAATATTTCTGTAGTAATAGTCTGCTAAAGTAATAAGTTGCATGTAGTGGATCGGTCAGCTTTGTTTTCTTCGGACAGATTATGCAGGACCCAAACACCTGCTCTGCTCACTTTACCAATCTGCTGCAAGTGTTCTTGTATAATCGACCAAGTTAATTTAACAGCATTCGACAGTTCCTAGATTGTTTGACATGGATTTGCCTCCACTTCAACCCTTAACATGCTAATGTCTAATCTCTAATTCATCATAATGTCTAATTCATCTTCCTGAAGAGTGCGAGTCTAAGAGATCGAAATTACCCATTTATTTTACTTAACTTAAAAACTGCCTTAACTTACCCCCGAACATAAAAAAACCACCGTATGCACTTCCAGGGCCGGCTCTACCAGTTTTGCCGCCCCGGACAAAAATGAAAAATGCCGCCCCTCTTTCCAAAGCAAAAAAAAATTATTATAATTAAAAAAATATATAAATTGTTCACATACACTTATAAAACTTGAATAATTCTTGCGAACAAAAAGGCAGCGTAATAGTTATAATAAAACTATATATAATTATGATGAATCCCCAGCCCTTCAAGTGTCAGTTGGGGTAAACTTCCTACCAGGACAACTCAGCCCAACTCCCGCTTAAGAACTTTGACTTTTAAATTCTCAGGATTCTTCTTGATTTTAACAGATTTTGCTTCTTTCCTCCTTGCAGTCAAGAGAAACCTTTCGATTTCTCTCCATAATTTTCAGAGGCATGGTGAGTTGTGGAGGGGGATCTAATCGATGCTAATAGATTGAATGCAGAAATAATTTCCACATACAAAACAATAGTCAACATGAAGGGCTGGGGATTCATCATGTAAATATATATTATTTTATAACTTAAAAAAATACAAAATAATTCGGAATTAAGGACGCAGTTACCTGTTGTTATTTCAAACGAGTAAAATGTGAAAGAAGGAATCGCCCATTTCAACTGGCTAATTTCTTCGAAAAAGAGTCTACTGATGGTGAGAATCACAAGCGTTTATTTTAACTTATAGTAACTCTCTACACTCAAGGCTAAAATAAAACATCTCCTGGGGCTCTCTATCAACCAAAAACTCTTTTTATCCCTGTTCCCTTTTAGATAGCTTACACCAGACATCGTATGGGTGAAAGGAATGGCCGTTGTGACCCCACTACGGAATGGGGAGAAAGTTACTAATGAAAGATGAGTAAACATATCAAATTTCCTTCCCGCCTCGAATCCTACACAAATTTCAACATACAAGAAAACTGACTTTAAACATACAGAGTACAAAATAAGGAAATAAGATACCGTTAAATGAAATACCAAATTAACATCCAATAATATTTCAGAAAATGTATAAAATATTTTTGTAACAAAAAATTTTTTTTTTAAATTCGTTCCAAATGCCGCCCTTAAAATTTGCCGCCCTGGCACAACCCCTAGAACTTCCGAACATCTAATGGGTTTGGGTAAACATCGCAAAAGAGTTTGTTATCAATTATTGCATTACTACTCTAAACTCAGAAAGTATACAATGCAGGATATGAACGTATTTGGCTGACCATACCTCCATTAATTAAAAAAAAATATTTTAATATTTACGAGTAAACAAATCACTAAACGTAAAATGCCTGCATCACTAATTTGTAGTACACAATGAGCTGATAAATGACTAATATCGGCATACGCAGACACGACATTATTTCCTGTCCCCCTAATAAAATTAACAATATAAAATTATCAATAATAAAATTTTAAAAATATAATTAAATAGCAATTACTTATTTTTCTTTTATTAATAATTATTTATAATTATATTTTACATATTTTTCGACTATGTTCTCCATATTACCGTCAGGGTATTCTGATTTTAGAATTCGTGCAGTTATATTAAATGACACCAATATAGTTGCGATAGTACTTAAGTACCTAGATGATATGCATTAAATTTTTTTAAAAAAAAAATAAAACTATGGGCTCAAATTTTAGTCTGTGTGAATTTTAACAATAACCACACTTTAAAATACTATCAGTGTAAAAATGTACACATTTTCTTTTTCATTTTCAATAATTATACGTAGAAATAAAGTCTAAGAATATCATTTCGAAATTTCACCAAAAAGTCGTTGCATTCTCCTAAAAAAAAAGGAAATGATTTCTTAGAAAAAATCTCCAAAGTTGCACTGTCGGAATTGGCTGAGTCACACAGTCAGTTGGAATGATAGGAGAGATCAAGCATTGTAAGCGCATCATTTACAAACTCGTGATACATGGCAACATGCAGATATTTTTCAGTTGACGTGTAGTAATGGGAAGAATGACTTCTCAGTTGGCTGAGAACTCTTTTAAATCGTACAATCCGATTGATAGGTTTCAAGGGCAACTTTCTTTTTGTCCCTCAAACGTTCACCTTCATTTCCTTTTTTTTTTTTCTTCTCAAATACGCTCTTTGAAATCTGAGTCGGATTAGTGAAATGATATTTCTTTATGAATTTTGAATTGTAGCTTAGGAAATGAGTATTGATAAATTTAAATTTGATCTTTCATCCTTAAGGTGACAGACTACGTTGAGAACCATGATTTTGAAAAAGCGTTTAAGTAGATATTTTTTCCTGATATTAAATATCAGTTGAATTATATATATATATTCTAATTGTTTTAAGAATATTATTACAATAAAAAAAATTATTTAAATGTCATTTTTTCTAGTTTTGTCGAAAACAAATTGCATTTTCAAACATGCTCCTTCATGAAAAAAGTTTCTATAATAAAATTATATTTTCCCTATACATTGCGAAGACTTTTGTGCACAGCCTGAACTAAGATTTTTTTAAATACAGAATTTAGAATTGGATGTATTCATATTTTTATATATCGGAGCAGGGAAATTTGAACAGAAAGCACCTGTTATATTTCACTTGATCGTAACTCTGAAAAAACGAATTTTTCAAAAATTCTATTTCAACCTCTGTATCGAAGTCCTAGATATATATAAGAAAAATATTGTAGAAACGTTTTTCGTAAAAGGAGAATGTTTTGAAAATATGTCAGTCTTTCTTTATTTTTTACCATAAATTTGCATTTATTTAAGCAAATTTTCTTGTAATAATATTCTTAAGACAATTTTCTGTATAGTCTAAACTAAGTTCAGTGGCGCAACAGCCCACATAGAGAGCCAAGGCCTACTGTGTCCATTTGTTTTCCTGATCTTAGGCACTAGGGTGCAAGAGCAGATGTTCCCGTCAGGTGGTCAGTCGGACATGCATTTTCTAATTGAACCAAATATTCAAAAATTATTTATTGAAGTTAACTTCTTAAGGCACGGTAGGGAAAAAATTTCGTTACGCGATGAACGTAAGGTAGAAATGTAAGAAGTTCTGAATTTCCCCACGTCTTTTAAATACAGTTTGAAATAATAATGATAATAATAAATTTGTTAATTATATATAATATTACTTTAAAATAAAACTTAGTTATACAGTTCAATACATATAAGTGGCAACAACTTCAATTCTTCTAAGATCGTAGATGGTTACATTTGACGATCTACCTAAAGTATCTCAAAGTATGCTGCGTATAATTTATAATCGATGGTTTCGCAGGCTAGTTCATATGGTGAATATATACTCTCTTTTCCTTTTTTTAAAAATAATCAAATCTCAAGTTTAGGTAGTCCATTAAAATGGTCACAACCGAAAGCATATCGAAAAAGTGATGTATTTCTCAATGTGTGGTTGTACTGTCAGAAAACCCATATGAAAAATCTTGTGACGGAGTACGATATCACAAGATAATACAATGTAATTATATCGCCAATCATTCAAAAACTCTACTAGTACCCAGAGGCATATTTTCTTTACATTTAACATGATTGACATTATAATGAGCTATTATAAAATGTTATATGTTTGTTTATATCAAGTTATCATCCTTCCAGTGATCATCTCTTAACATATATTTACATATTACATAATTTACACATTTTTTAAGGAATTTTGAACAAGCATTCACAAAAAGAAGTATTGTACAAATACCAATCATGTTATCACAAAACCCATACCAACTTTTGTTATACATAGTTTGATGTACTTGTAAATCAAATTTCATTTTTGTACGAGGAGTAGCATTTTAAAATCACTTCATAAGTTTCAAGTTTTTCCCTTAAAAAATTAAATGGCTAGCTTTTTATGAAATTTTGAGCACAAAATATTTTTTACATCATACTTACACAAAGGAGTCAATCAAAAAAATAATGAAAATCATTAAATTAAAAAAAAATTGTGTAAATCGTACCATGTCTCCTTAAATTTAGAATTAAAATGATTTATTTCCAATGAAAATTTGATTGGATTTATTCATTATTTTTTTTTTTAGTACTTGGAACCTTTGCGATAGAAGGTATTCGAAACATCTTTTACATTGGTTTTGATTTAACTATCTATTTTGATGTATTAGAAATGATCACGAATAGAGGAAAGTTTTCATGGTCACGAACTCTCGTGCTTGGTGTTACTTCTGTTGAATTGTGGATTGGTGTTCCAGTGCCACTAAAAACCTCTGTGTAAAGGGAATGATGCACGTTAAATTTGTCGAAACACGTTGGTATGGAGTGGAGGTTTGATGAGAGGGGGGTCAACTCTAGTGTCGCCATCGTCACTTGATCGTCGTTCAGAATTATGAGGCCTGTCACAAATAGTCTCGTGTTGCTTTAGAGTGCTACGTTTATTAATAAACAATAAATTGTCTTATTCGAAATTTTGAGAGCTTAAGGCTGATATATATTAATGGAATAATCAAAACAAAAACAAAGGTTCTATTGAATAAAAGTCTTTTAAGGCTGTTTTCGCCAACGTACGAGAGCATGAACTTGACGCGGAGCACATCTTCAGACAGAAAAAAATGCCTCAATTTTTATAAAAAAATGTGTGACATTGTGTAACTTATGCAGTTGTTTATAATACAGTGTTTTAAAAGTTTCAAAATATTTCATAAATAATTAGTTTTTCCTTTTAACATGTAAAGGGATAGCCCATTTAACATTACGGTATAGGGGAAAAAAATGCAAATCACATTTTAGAAAAGAAAAAATGTGTCAAAACTCGGATAAAAATGAGTAGTATGATAAAATAAGTGATTCTCTACAGGTCGCAGTCTAGCCAGAATATAATATTAATGTTTGGTACCATATCGAAAAAATATTCGAATTTGCTTCTATTCCATAACATTAGCGAAGATAGCCTTTTAAAATTAGTATTAAATTATGCACCTGAAACTTTGGTTAAATGTCTCGAACAGATGAGAATGATATGTATCTACGAGAAAGAATATTTTAAGATTTATTTTTGGAAATTCCAGGAAAATGGAACGTAGGTGAAGATCAAATTACGAGCTCTATCACTGTATAAAATCTGGCATGCTTCATAAAAAATACAACGAATCAAATAGTCAGATCCACATTGTCAGAATGACAAAGACCGCACCACTAAAAAAGTCTTCAATGTCCAACCAATTGGCACACGTAGAAAGAGCAGGCCAAATCTTAAATGGATTGATGGCCTAGAAAAAGATCTCCTGGTTTTGAGAACTAAGAATTGGAGAACACAAGCAGGAAGTAGGCTGACCTGGAAAAGGCTTATTGAGGAGGCCAAGGTCCACCCTGGGCTTAAGAAAGAGTGAAGGAAACTGATTTAAATGATTTCACGTGTTTCATAATTTACATATTAGACATTATACATACAATAGAACATTAAATATATTTTGTTCTATAATATTGTAATGTTCTACATAAGAACATATTCTTTGCTTCGGAATTTTGCAGAAAAAGTCTTGAATCAAAATTGCCAATTTGTAGCCCTAAACCCCTTTGGTTCCCGGTCTTCTTGGGCATTTCTGCCAAGAGCCTTTGTATAGCTTAAAGGGGCAGAGTTAATACATAATCCTTCTAAAATCTATAATTGCTTTTGGAATATTTGTCTTGTAAGTTTATTGATATTTGCACAGTTGTTTGTGTTGTCGAGAGATTTAAAGGTGCCACAACACAAAAAATAAAGGATACCCTTATTAACTCCCACTTTTTATCACCACTAAACAAAAATGAAGTATTTTTAGTGGATGCATAGGATGCGCATTAAGAATTATTGTTAATGTTTTAAATGAGTTAGCGCACACTCGGTTACTGTTAAAAATACTTCTAGTACAGAATTTTTCTTTGGGTCTAAATTACTTGTTTCATGTTTTATTTAAATCTGGTTAATTTCGGAGATTTTCAAAAGAAGTGAAAAGGGCCATATATTAACTCTCCTATCTAAATGATTCATACTGTGTCTCCCTTTTTGAACACCACGTGATGAAATAACCGATAAAATCTTAATAATCGGTTACATCATCACGTGGTATTTTATAATAGTTTATAAAATGACTAAACAATTTCTTAAATCTCAGCGATGTCAGACCAGAATTTCAAATTTTTGAACAACAGGAGAAATTGCATAAAATTTTGCAGTCAAGTGTTTTCTGACATTAGAAATAATAAAAATTTTGGTATGTTATAAATCACTTTTTTCCGTAAATGTGTTTAATATTTCACATTTTTCATTATGTCTATTTTAGTTTTTCTACTTCAATGGAAAAAATATACAAATGCTTTTTTTTTTTCGTCCTAGAAGTTTAAAAAAAGTTCTGAGTAGAGCTTTTATCATCAAAAATTCGTGAGATTTTCTTTACAGTACATTTATTTTCAACCCACCTTTTAATTGGAAAATTTTCACCAGATAACTGCATCGCCTCCGTTTGAGAGCGTGCAATTATGTGTGTCACGGAAATCGAGTGATAACGAGTTTACTCGTCAATCACAGAGTAAATGTCACTGTTAAAATATAGGATCAAAAATGAAGGGTTTATTTTATAAAATTACCAATTTTATTACTAATACTAACTGTGCGGGAGGTCTATGTACGGGGCTATAAAGGAATTTAACGTGGTCTTGGCTTCATAAGGCCGACGGTCCTTCCGACCGAAAGTTTTTATGGATATCAATGAATTTTAGTGACCATCAAAATTCCCGGACTCGGAGAACTACACCCACACTTCCTTCTTAGACAAGTACTCCTATTTTCTACCTGTCTCGACACTAAAGAAGTTCTGCGGTAGGTGATGTAGGGTTGATCACAGTCATCTTACCAGAAAGCATCCTTGCCTTCCCCAACCCCAATAAAATAATTGTTTTTTAGGCAGCACAGCATTGGGCCATTACTCTAATGTCAGCATATGGTTCTAACATCAAACAATTGGCATTTACATCACTTGATAGCTAGGTAACTTCGGGCCAACAGCTATTAATAGGATCAGCGTCTGGTAGGCGTCATGTATATGTCCCATGGCTGACCATACCTGAAGTAACCTTATTATAAATCAATTTCCCGATTTTTACCTTTGCCTCTAAAAAACAGTATCGTCGCACATAAATTATGTACACTTATACGCTCTTTCAGCCGGTGCATACGGGGACGCATGAGTTAAATCTTAAATTTTTCATACTTTTTTTCGTTGTTGTTATACTCCGGCCAGTGGCCTCGAAATATTCTAAACATCTTGAAATGTGGGAATATGTTTTGTTTTTTCTGAAAAATTACAATTTAAATAGCCAATGGTCATTACTTTTTACTCATGACGAGTATCCTCGTAAATACACAAAATCTTGTAACTTCTCCATGACGAGTATACTTGTCAATCACAATTAACTAATTGAGCAGAAATTTACATAATTTGAATTTTAAGTTATCCGACTACGTTCGGAACCATGATTTTAAAAAAGCCCATAAATGTATAATTTTCATAATATTTAGTGTCACTTAGATTAGAATACGTGTATAAAATTGTTTTAAGGACATTATGAGAAAAAAATTATTTAAATACAATATTTTGGCAAAAAATTAACTTCGAATAGCCTTTTTTCCAAATGTTCTCCTTCTGTAAAAAGTGCTTCTATTGTATTAATATTTTGCCTGTACATAGCTCAGACCTCTATACAGAGGCTCAACTATGAGTTTTGAAAAATTCACATTATTTTCAGAGTTACAACCATTTGAAACAATTATTGGCGTATTTTCTTAAAATTTCTCCCTTCTGTTGTCGTAAAACATGGATAAACCGACTTCCAAGTTATGCGTTTCAAAAATTCTAGTTGAGCCTCTGTACAGAGGTCTGAGCTATATACAGGCAAAATATCAATACAATAGAAGCATTTTTTACAAAAGGAGAACATTTGAAAAAAAAGGTTATTCTAAGTTAATTTTTGCCAAAATATTGTATTTAAATAATTTTTTTGTCATAATGTCCTTAAAACAATTTTGTACATGTATTCTAATCTAAGAGACACTAAATATCATGAAAATTATACATTTATACGCTTTTTTAAAATCATGGTTCCCCGAACGTAGTCGGATACCTTAAACTTTTTCATTTTGAAAAATGAAATAAGGGAAGAAATCTCGAACCTCACAACGTAATTCTTTTATTTTAATTAACCTTGTTAAATCAATTAACCCATTAACATAACTTAGTTTCCTTTGAACTATTAATACTAATCTCGCCGAGTTTAAAATTATAAAAATCACTAAAGGATTGATTGATTTTGACGACTGTACATAAAATTATCATTTGCCACGGTTTTAACAATACATTACAAGAGACTCGTGTGAAACATTAAACCACATCCACACCAGAATACACTCAAAATGCACCATACGCTGCTGAAATACTTAAGCATGCTACTTGTCATTATTAAGTTACTCGGCGCATCGTCGATGAACCCTAACATCTGCCCAAAAACAGATCTATATTTATCTGAGAATGGAAAAAACATGTGTATACTTCAACCATGACGGGAAGCAAAGAGGGGAGGGAGAAAGCTACGGCACGTGTAAATTGTTTTGTGTGTGTGTTGAAAAATATCGTACTCCCTTTATTACTTTTTTTTACTATCTATAACCAATGTTTTGGTAGTAAAGAACGTTCACGCAAACGCGTGTCTGAATCAAGTTTATATAGTGTTTTCATTTGTTTTCAACGCTTAATCTTTCATTGGTGAACATTTTACAATAAGAAATAAATACATGCATCGTGTTGCCGGCGCTTTGAATACTTTTGAAAATGTAAAATAGAAAAACTAAAGCTATAATATCTAAAAGCAATAGTGTTGGGGGAAATTTATGGCTTTATTTTAGAAGTAATTCTTGCTAGTTTTATTCATCTAGCGTTTCAATTTTTCTTCTTTTTTGTACTCATTGAAATTTTAAATTTATTGTGAAAAATACGAGGAGTTTCAGAAAACGAATTTGATCATAGAAATGTATTTTTAGCTACGAATAAGTAATAAAAATTCCTTCTAGAGAAGTATCTTATAAATCGTCTGCCCCTTTTCTTTTTCATAGACAAAACAAAAATTAATATTGAAAACAATTACTTCATGAACTCAATATGTCGTATTTTAATAATTTTTTATATGTATCTCATGCTTCAGAATTTTATTCGTTTACTTCGAATTTCAAGAGATTTTCCCCTTATTTAGCCTTGTAAAACTATTGGAGTAAATAAAATGAAAAGAAGGTTATAGAATAGAATTAAAAGTGAATTATAATTAATGGATCTCTTATTGCGAAATTAGAAAAATTACACCTGTCATACATATTAACGTATTAGGCATAAAAAAGATTTGTAGTTTTTTTAAAGAATGGCGCTTGGCATCAATCTTAATATTATGAAACCTAAGCCTTTCCATCACTCTTCACGTTTTTCATGTAAAAGCGCTTAATTTCTGTATCTGATATAGACAAATGAAACTACGGTCGCTTTTAATCTTAAAATAATGCAGCACTTCTTTTTTAAATTAAGAATTTTAATACCTTTATGGAAACTGTTCCATGAGTTGTATACAAAACCCTTTATGTACTGTGTACAATAGCTAACATCAGCTAAACAGCTATTCGCTTCATAGTTAATTTTGATATTAAATCGTTTTTACGTTAATAGATTTTTGTCTGTGATTTTCTGTGATACATATTGATAGAGTTGGCTTTCATTGCCAGTGACAATATTTTTAATATTCACGTCCATTATGGATGCTGAAAAGTGTTCAAATTCTATCGAATTTGGTCTGAAATCATTCTTATAGCGTGCTAAGATTACGAATTTCCTTTTTATGTCTGCTTCTAATAAAAGAAGTGGAGAACTTTCGAAGAATATTAAAATTATTATATATATTTTTTTTAAATTTTTGTCTGATCAGCGTGAGATGCAATAATCTTTTGCTATTAAAGTGCACAAAAATATTATGTGGTAGATTTTCAGATACATTTAAAGTCGCTGCTTTTATTCCAGATTTTAATATGTATGAATCATAATTATGCATTTTCATTCTGAAACAGGTATACCGAACGCATTATCGATTTCTTTTAATCGTTACATTTATGCTGTTCTTTATTCCAGTGTTTTTTTAATCCCGTTATATTTTTCAGTGAATTCTTGGAATTTTTTCTAGTGTTCAGGTAAAATATATAGGGAAATGACATTTCCTTCGAAGTAAACTAATCAATTATTGAAAGTTTTAAGAAATACTGCTGCATTTAACAATTTTAATTTTTGCTCCATACATTTAGTGGTCGTAATAATCGAATGAGATCATAGGCGTGAACTCGTGGTCGGTATTGTTTATATCAAGTTGTGGTTTCGAGTTCTGGTGCCATTTAAGACCCATATATGGGGACTAATGCACGTTAAATCTATCGAGGATCTAAGTCCTTACGTTGGCTTGATGTGTAAGTTTGAAGAGAAGATTTCTAGCTCAGGTATCATCCTCGACACCTGACCATGGTTCAGAATTAGGGAATCCATCGCCAACAGTCTACTTGTTGCTTCAGGTAGCTGTAGTCTAGTGGTTATGCTCACGAACTCGTGACCCACCTGTCATGGGCTTAGAGCCCTAGTGCTACTGTGTGTGAAAACCCACACTGTAAGGAGGGCTGAGGCACGTTGAATCTGTAGAGGCTCAAAGTTCTCCCGTTGGCATGATATGGTAGTTAAGAGAGAGAAACACCAGTTTAAGTGTCGTCCTCATCACTTGACCGAGGCTTAAAATTATGAGATCCATCGCCAATAGTTGCTTTATATTGCAACGCTGGCAGTCATCCATGCGTTGCTTCGTAGTGCGATATTAATAAGCAAATCAATCAATCAATTTCGGTAAATTTAAAGTACTTCAGTACTTTTCCGTTAGCCGGGCACAAGCGGAAACATTGTCAAATAATGTAGAATTCCGCCAAATTTCTTACAACCATAAGGGGAATGTTCGTTTGGGGCCATGTGCTCTATTCTCTGAATTCATTCAGAACAACTCATTAATATTTGTTAAGAGTTGAACTTGTTTTGTTTACTATTAATTAATATTTGTTTATAGTTGAACGTATTCGACTTTTATTCCTTTGACTGTTTTGTTGTTCGCTTCGCTTGGCGACTTGGCTCGCGTTTGGTTCACAATTGGCGACATTTGCGCCCGGCTAACGGAAAAATACCAGTTTTTCTCCTTGACTTGATTTTAAGAAAATATCAAATTGTAAGCTTTATTTTGAAACTTAAATGGTACCAAAATAACATAAAATAGTCAATCTACCATTTAAAATAAATTGTTTAAAACAAGTAACGGTAGGCTTTAAATATAGTTTTCTTTTTCGTTCTAGAACATTTCCAACACAACGTGTTGCAATATTAACTCCACGTGAGTATTGACGTAACAGAATGCCTCAAACAAAAGGTAACGCGGAATAGTTGAAAGGAAAGCGGTGATTATGTATAAAATATTGTAATAATTCACTCCACAGTCGCATAAAAAGGGAAATTTTAAATCTTATGCCGTTGAACTAAGTATACAAAGGAAAAAATATGACTTAGTATGATAACACTTGAAGAAATTCCATAAATCACAATGCTTCGAGCAAGTAATATAAACAAATCACACGTTCACGCGACTTCTTTTTATCGCGAAATCTTATGTACACTTGTAAAAGCTCACCAAAGATTTTCCGGCAGTAAATTTTTAAGTTGTGTGCCTTTGATAAAGAAAGGAAACGGGCTATTTAATAACGGCATCATCTGTGTAAACTCTAAACACTCACCATGTTGTTTTCATTTTTTAGCACTTCGGATTTGATAATTGCGAGAAAGGGAGAAAAATTGAAAATGTCTGATCCTAACAAAGGTAAGTTTTTCTCTTTTCTTTCCTAATGTTTACTCTTAACTTTTAAGAAAAGCTACAGTAATTTGTGATAAGAGATCTATGGCAGTTTTTCATATTCGTAGATAACAAATTATTATTAAAATTCAATAATATATAAAAATCTAATCAGTTTAACACAGAGCATTTTTTCTCTCATTTTGCACCATTACGAAATAAATTAAATTTGTATTGATTAATCTAGTGCCGCGTAATCGTTATTTTAAGGCTGTCTTCGGTTAATGTTAAAGAATAGGACCCAAATTCGGAATATTTTTTTGGATATAAAGGCACTCAAACGTTAATATTATATTCTGGCTTAACTATCCTGAAGAGAATGTCTTATTTTATCATACTACTCATTTTATTCCGAGTTGACACATTTTTTCTTTTTATAAAAAGTGTTTCGCATTTTTCTTCTATACAGTAATGCTAAATGAGATATTCCTTTACATGTTCAAAAAAAAAACTTACTGTTCATGAAATATTTTGAAATTTTAAAAACACTATATTTTATAAACAAATGCATGAATTACAATATCACAAATTTTTATAAAAATTTAGGCATTTTTTTGTACGAAAATGTGTGTTTCGCGTTAAGTTCACTTTGTAGTACATATGGCAAAACAGCCTTAAAAAGGCCAAAATAAACCGAATTGTAAATTATTGCACGATATGAGATAGTGAATTGATATATTGGTAATTTTTTTGATTTTATAGATTGTATGAAGGTACTGAAAATATAACTGGAACAAACAATTGAATCCCGATTTAACGAACTCATCGGGACCGAACATTTTGTTCATTAAATCGGTTTTATTCGATATATCGAGGTCTGAACAAAATACAAATGTTTTGTTCTTTCCTTTTGCAAATTCTATAATAAGCAACTACACTAAAGTTAGAAATTACACACTTTTTATTCAACAGCTAAAAATACTAAAAATGAATTATTACTCTCCAATTAATTATAAATTTTAAAATATTGTTTAATAGATGTTTGTGAAAATCTTTAATTCCTCACTCGAAAGAGTCCTTTTTCTCGACTTGTCGTAGTATTTTCTTTGCATTATTTATATACTGCTACATGAGACATGTTTTCAGTTTCCTAACAGTGTAAATAATTAGAAAATGTAACAGTTTTGTTAAGTTTCATTGTGATATTCTGCATCATAATCGCTATTTATTGGATCCGACAAATTAATAACTTCCCAAATTTCAGTTGCACAGATAGGCAGTCCGTCATTAAATGTAATATAATCATTAAAATCTCTTAAAATACCCTCTGTGTTGTGGAGTTGGAGGAGATAAGAAAGAAGTTTCCTGTCATATTTAAAATTCACCGATAGGTTACTCATGATTCATCTGTACATGTAATGTCTAATAACGCTCTGCACCCTTTACCGTTGAAAAGTGGCTACTTACAAGACAAATCTTTTTTCTGTTCCGAAAAAAAGGATGTTAATTGAAAAAAAAATTCATTTTTTTTCTCACACAAACTAATAAAAAAATTTTCAGATGAAATAATTCGTTAATTCGGGGTTTATTATTCGTTAAATAGGGATTTTTGCCTTCATTTTAATCGGGGAAAAGAAAAATTCGTTAAACAGGGGTTCATTAAATCGGGGTCCGACTGTATCTATTTTTGATCTATTCAGGTATCCGACTACGTTCGGAACCGTGATTTTAAAAAAGCGCATAAATGGGTAATTGTCATGATATTTAATGTCACTTAGATTAGAATATATGTATAAAATTGTTTTTTAAGAACATTTTGACAAAAAAAAATTATTTAAATACTATATTTCGGTAAAAAATTAACTTGGAATAACCTTTTTTCAAAATGTTCTCCTTTTGTGAAAAATGCTTCTATTATAATAATATTTTGCCTTTATATAGCTCAGACCTCTGTACAAAGGCCCTTCTATGAGTTTTGAAAAATTCACATTATTTTCAGAGTTACAACCAGTTAAAATAATTATCGGCGTTTTTTTCTTAAAATTTCTCCCCTCTGTCGTCGTAAAACATGGATAAACCCACTTCTAAGTTATAAATTTGAAAAATTCTACAAGGCGAAATATTATTATAATAGAAGCATTTTTCACAAAAGGAGAATATTTTGAAAATGGGTCATTCTATGTTCCTTTTTTGCTAAAATATTGTACTTAAATAATTTTTTATTGTAATACTATTCTTAAAACAATTTTATATACATTTTCTAATCTAAGTGACACTAAATATCCTAAATATTATCCATTTATACGCTTTTGCAAAATCACGCTTCCCAACGTAGTCGGATACCTTAAATATAGTTCATTTCTTTTAATTGTACGCGACAAATTTTGCTTAAATTTTATTGGTTTTTATTATAAGGTGTATAATACGTTTTTCTTTTCGTTTATACTAATCAAATAAACACTAAGGAATAAAGTTCTACACCGTTATTCTAAACTGTAATAAAAATATTCATTGAAATTCAATTCTGTTAACTCACATTCATTACTGAACGCGGGCTAATGTTAACAGTTAACTTGCTTTGCATTTAAGAAATCATGTAATTTTCATTCAAAAAAGGACTGAATATATCTTTACTTTTCAAATGGTGAATTCTACCCTATGCTATAAAGAAAATTGTAAAACGCTATTCATATTAATGTACAGTGGCGTAACGTACACCCCCGCGAGGATTCTAGGGGGCCCAAAGTCTGACTGACGCCAAGTACATCTTTAAGCAAGGGGCCCCAAAACCTGACTTTGCAGGGGTTCCCTAATAATCTCCGTTACGCAACTGTTAATGTACACCTAAATATGACTAAACGCAGATAATGTAAATAGACATGATATATATATTTTCGTATCCTGAACTGCCATTACTTATGCTACAGCGATTATGTGGCTGCGGTAGCCCAGTGGTTATGGACACGAACTCGTATCGAGTCCTGGTGCCACTAAAGACCTGCCCTGTAGAGCAGTGGTCTCCAACCCCCGGTCCGTGGATCAACAAGTGGCCGCGGTAGCCGAGTGGTATAGGTATCGGATCGTGGCATGCCTTGTCACGAGTTCGAGCCCAGTACCACTAAAGATCCGCCGTGTAGGGCAGCGATGCACGTTAAATCTGTCGAGAGCTGAAATGTCCTCCCGTTGGTGTGGTGTGGTAGTTAGGAGAGGGGGTGCCAGCTCAGGTGTCGTCCACGTCACTTGACCATGGTCAAAATTACGGTCCGTCCCCAAAAAGCCCTCGTGTAGCGAACAGTGCGACGTTAATATTCAATCAATCAATCAACCGTGGATCAACAAATACTACTGGCCCGGGGCAAAAGAAACAAAAGTAATTAGTTCGGAACCGTGATTTTAAAAAAGCGCATAAATGGATAATTTTCAAGATATTTAGTATCACTCAGATTAGAACACATTAGCGACATTAGAGATTACATTAGAGATTTATTTAAAGACATTTTTTGATAAAAAATTATTTAAATACAATATTTTGGCAAAAAATTAACTTAGAATGCTCTTTTTTCAAAATGTTCTCCTTTTGTGAAAAATGCTTCTATTATAATATTTTGCCTGTCTATAGCTCAGACCTCTCTACAGATGCTCAACTAGAAGTTTGAAAAATTCACATTATTTTGAGAGTTACTACCCATTGAAATAATTATTGGCGCTTTTTTCTTAAAACTGCTCCCCTCTGTTGTGGTAAAATATGAATAAATCCACTTCTAAGTTATGTATTTCAAAAATTCTAGTTGAGCCTCTGTAGAGAGGTCTGAGCTTTTATAAGGCAAAACATTATTATAATAGAAGCAATTTTTTTATAAAAGGAGAACATTTGAAAAAGATTCTAATTTTTGCAAATATTGATTTTAAAAATTTTTTTTGTTAAAATATCCTTAAAACAATTTTATACATGTATTCTAATCATGATACCTAAATATCATGAAAATTATCCATTTATGCGCTTTTAAAATCACGGTTCCGAACGTAGTCGGGAAAACCCTTTAAAATTATTCCCATTTTATTTATTGCGGCATATTTTTCTTGGGTTTGGGCTACTTTTTACGAAAATCACTTTAAATTCCTTGTTAAATCACTTTATATTCATGTTTGGTGTAGCTATATTTTATTCTGAAGGCACATTTAATTACCATTAAAATAAAATTATTAAAAAAACACAATCTAAAATATAAACAATCAACATCCTCCCCCTCAGTAGGCCGCGGTAAAGTTATCCAACGTTGACCGGTCCGCGGTGATAAAAAGGTTGGGGAACACTGCTGTAGAGGGACTAAATCTGTCAAGCTCAAAGCCCTTCCACGGCATGGTGTGGTAGTTTGGAGAAGGGGGTCAACTCACAGATGTCGTCCTTGTCACTTGACCGTGGTTCAAAATTATAAGGTCTTGTTACCAATAGCGCTCGTGTTTCCTTGTAGTGCGACGTTAACATAACTCTCATTCGCTGCAGCGATTATACTTATATTCATAGACGAATTCAAATAGGAACACAACGTGGAAAATTGCAATCTAGTTTTTATACTTCATTGCTATCTTATCGAATTCAAAAACTGATTCTTCGGGATTTTTCTCGCAAGGAAAATAAAATTAAAAAAAAAGTTTCTAAAATCTCTTTTAAAAAATACATACAATGCTTCATGTATTTGGCTAATTAACCCCTTCTACTACATTAAGGATTATAATTCATTCTAATAAAATAACTTTTATAATAAAATCATTTAATATAGCATACATTCACTCTAATAATCTACTAGCTATTAGCCACCATCTTCACTGGATATTTCATGATGTTGTAAGGCTATATATTGTTTGTTCATATTATTGATACCCAGTCCTTGAATTAAGCTTTCGTTTGAATTCAAAAACATTCTGTAACCCTCGACACTTCATTTAAAACCCTCGACATTTGATCATCATATGCATTTTAGCGGATGTCTTCTAAATAAAAGAAACATGCCTGCCAAATTTAAATTCTGTCTCATTTTGTATATATTTATCATTTTACAAGATTGTTTTCTATTGGCGTAAAACTTTTTACTCAACGTAATATATTGAATTTGTTCTAGGTTGTACGTTATTGGAAACTTTGAATTTAAATTTATAAAAGCCATTCCTCATACTTGTTTATATTAACAAATCGACTATGTTGATCTTCTCTTTGACCAACCACATTTTTTCTTCGTTAAACTTTATCTCAAGATTTTAGCATTTTATAAATAAGTTAAAATAATAAATTGCATTTACAAACATCTCACAAATTTAAATTACTCAAAATATATTAATGTTGATATAAAACGAGTTTTGAGGCGTTATAGTGTAAAATATAAAAAAAATTTTAAAGCGAGAAATTGTTACAAAATTCACTTGTACTTATTAGTTTTCATTAAAAAGGAAACTACTATAATCTATAGAGTAGGTTTATGACGTATTAAATATCATTTTTGAGGCAGCTGCTATATATTCATGAACCATCTTTAACATCTGCAAAATGTAATCGAAATGTTTCTATTCCATATGGACATAGAAAAAGTAATTATGTTTCAGGAAAAATTGATTGCCGGAATGTTCAAAAAGAGAATTCTTTTTGGTGGATTACATCTCAAAAGTTATGCAAGGGAATTGATTTATTTTTTCTAAATAAAGTTTTTGAAATCGTGAATATTTTGCATATACTTTAAAGTGAGCTGGTTTGTCATTGCAAATGCTAGAAACTATATTTTTATTTTTTACCAAAAGGAAAGTATTTTATTTAAAAACCAAATGTACCGAAAAGAAAATTTTATACATTAGAATTTGATATTTTTCTTTTTATAATTTGTTAAACTAATTCTTATTTTAAAATCTTAAGAAAATTTGTCTATAAACACGAATGTATTAAATTATTTAATGCAAAATATATTGAATATTCGAATACTTTTTAAATAATTAAATGATTTATATAATCAAAAAATAAAACAAAGAATGTTTTAGTTTTATTAGTAACTTCGACCAAGACGTTTTTACTAATAACCAGCAAATTATTTTAATTTTCAGACGATATTTTGTATACTGTTTGGATGTAACATCTGTGTGTGTGTGCTTTCTCAGAAATAAAAACATATTATACTCTATGTATATTCGCGGAACGATTGGTGCTGTTTTTTATTGGTTATTTCTCTTTACATTACTTTCTCCAAAACAACATTCTGCAACATTAAATATCGAAAAATTTATATGCATACTGATATTTAATGGGAATATTGTATCGATTGTTAAAATTTAAGTAGGGTTAAAGTTGTAAGAATTTTTTTTTTCTCTTCCTTTTCTGAATAATTATTCATCGAATTAACTTCATTTTAAGTTTTCCTAACACATTTTTTAAAACAAATCTGTAAAATATGTTAATTTGTACATATTTTTAAAATCTTAATAAAATGTTAAAAATACAAAACTATTTTATCCTTTTAAATCCTATTTATTAAAAAAATATTTTTAATAACTTTCATTTTTGTTTTTTATTTCTTCCACGAGTTTTTTGTCTACGAATTTTCCATGTGGCAAAATATAAAATTAAAAACTTCATTCATATAGAGATGAGAAAGAGCCATGTACGATTCGATAATCCTATATAGTATATATTAAGTAGATTGATAAATAATAAAACCTAAAATGTAAAGCCTGAATTTTAAAATAACAATTGAACTTTTTCAAACATGACTTGTTTTCCATTGCATTGTTACTGCGGTATGTTAAAAGATTACCAATATTTTCTGAAAGTATATTAAGGATAAATGTTTGTAATTTATTAATGTTTGTAATTTGTAATACGTATTCACATACTAGGAAAAAAATTCAAATTATAATGGGCCAAAATTTTTTAACTTGATTTTCTTATAAAATTTAAAAAGTTTTCGACTAATAAAAATTAATATATTGTAACTGTAATTTTTTTTTTATATCTTAATTTTTGTATTTAATGGAATAAAAAATTAATTTTTTAAAATATCTTTAACCCTTTTTTTAAAAAAAATTAAATTATCGCAAAAAAAAATTTACCCCAAAAATTTTCAATTAAAAAAATTTCCCCAATTGTTTAAAATATTGATTTTTAAATTTAGATTATGGAACCACAAAGCTTTAAGACCCCATTAAAATTTAATCTTTTAATTTTTTTTTTTTCCCTTTTCGGGACATTGTTTTTAAAAATTATTTTGTGTTTTTTTGTCACTTTTTCTTTTTTTAGTTTTCACGGGCCAAGGGCCCAAAAAAAAATTAGTTGGAGGGGGGCAAAATTTAAATTTAAAACCCGGGGGTTGGGCACCCTTTGGCCCCTATTACCCTGTTAAAAATTGACCAATTCCGGGCAAAAAAATTTTCTTTTTTAAAAAAATTTAAATAGACCCTCATGATTCATAATAAAATTAAAAATTTTTTAATTCTGGGGCCAATTTACACCCCCACGCCAAAACCCTTCACTTCCATGTTGAAGCATGGAAGAAAAGGGAATTTCTTTTCCACATAAATTCATGGGATTAAACTCCTAAATTTTTTCATGTACAAGCTATTATAGGCCCTTTGGGAAACCCAAAAATTGTTGAATTGTCTCCCATCCTAATCAATTTGCTGTCAATTTTGAATTTTCTGAAACTTAATTCAAGAATCTAGTTGGATCAAAAAAACATGGAGATAGAAGTGTTCTTGGGTGGGGGTAAAAAACTGCCACATAATTAGGTAATTTGATATTTTTTTTTGATATTTGAATTATGAGTTCTATTTAAATATTTTTTAAAAAGAAATTTTAAATTATCCCCAAAATTTGGGTATTGGAAACGACTTTTTTTTAAAAAGGGGTAATGACGCCAAGCGCACTGCTCTCAAGTACCCCCCCCTTGGGGCCATAACTGTCCCCAAATTATGAAAACATCCCCCAATTTCTTTATTTAATGCATATTTAGAAAAATTTTGATGAAAAAAAAGAAAAAACAAAAAAACACAAAATGGAAAAAAAAAAAACAATTAAAAAACAAAAAGGAAATTTTGGGAAAAAAACATCAAAATTAAAAAAAACAATATTAAAATTTTTAAAACCCAAACGCCCTTTTAAAAAAATTTTTTTTCAATTTTAAAAATATTTACTAATTTTTAAAAAAATTTTAAGGAAAAAATTCAATATTAAAAACTTATTAATTTTTGTTATGTAAAATTTAAAATTTTTTGGTTGGGTAAAATTTTTTAATACCCCTTTTTATTAATTTTTTAAAAAATAAAGTTGGTACTTTTTTCTTTAAAAATTTAATTTATGTTCCCCTTAAAATTAAAAACGTTTAATATTTGGAAAAATTCAATTTTTTTATTTTTTTATTTTTGCATTAAACAAAATTAAATTTTTGAGAAAAATTGAAAAATTTTACAAAATTTTTTTCCCAATAAAAATTTTTGCGGAACTTAAAAGTTAAAAAAATTTTTGTCATTAAATTTTTATAAAAATTTTTCAAAAATTTTAAATCTTAAATTTTAAAAATTTTTAAATTTTAAATTTTTTTTTATTGAAAAATTTTTTTTTAAAAAATTTTTATTTTTTTTTAGACCAAACAACCAAAACTGAAAATTTAAAAACAAAAATTATAAAAATTTGTTTAAAAAAAACAACCCCTTTTTTGTTTTAAAAAATTTTTGGGGCAAATTTATTTTTTAAAAGTTTAAAAAATTTTATATAATTTTTAACAATTTTTTAAAAAAAATTTTTTTTATTTTAAAAGGGGGAAAATTTAAAAATTTTTTTTTTTTTTTTGTTAAAAAATTTTTTTTTCTTTTTTTCCCCAAAAAATTTTCATTTTATTTTACAATTTTTGAAAACAATTCAATATTTTCGAATTCGAATTTTTATTATTCGTAACTAAATAGCATGACAATAAATACTGAGAAATTGCGTAATTAATCGCATATATTTACTTTGTCCATCTCTATCAATAATTTATTATCTTTTTCTTAATCAAAATTTTGGAATATAACATCAAGCACATGCTTAACTTGAATTAATTTTATTCAACTGTGAAACGTTGGAGAATACTCCATGACATAACCTGCAACATCTGGAATAGGTGACGTATACCACTTGTATATCACTACTCATTTGTTGTGGGGTTGGCTTCCCGGAGACTTTTTGTTACGCAGTGGTGTGATCAAAGATGTCTGGCGTGTTGCCTTGTGACTTCACAGCGCGCACCTAGTTGTATTTATAGACACTGCTTTTCCAATGTCATCTTCTTCGGTTCTTGTTATGCTGAAGGTACACGCCGAGGATTCGTGATTAAGAAGTAAAAAAAAAATTACTCTTGAAAAAAAAAGGGTTTTTGTGGAGTAGAATACTAATTCGTTTCTCTAGTGCAGATGATTTAGCGTCCGTTCAAGATGGCAGAGATGAAAAATCTAAATGGAAATTTAGGCAAGTGTCTTCATCTTTTTTAGATCTAGTTTTTCCATCAAAGTCAGGTGCTTCGAATCACTCTTTTCATTTAAACCTGTTTTAAAAATTATTCTTTTATGGCTTGTGAAAAACCCAAAGTAAAAAAACTGGTTTTTTTTAAATTTTTTGTCGCATGGTTAATTTAACATTTAAACGTTTTTTTTATATACAATATTTTTTTTAATCGAAAATCTTATTTAAAATCGAAAGTGGGAACTTTCCAGATGAAGAAAATATTACGATAAATTTTACTAAAACATACAAAGGTTATTTTTAAAAAAAATTTTTGAAGTTATTTGGGGGATTGACTCCCAAAAAAACCATTTTTTTAAAACATATAAAGTTTTCCCCTTTTTTTTTTCTTAAAAATATTCGGGAGGTTAATTTAAAAATACATTTGTAAAATTATTTTAATTCAAAGGTATGTTCAAAAAAAAATAAATATTTTTGGCAATAAATGAAAAAAGAATGGCATATTTTTAAAACATTCGCTTTTTATATAAAAAAAAAACCGTAGTAAAATTTTTCCTTTTATAGATCCTTTCTAAAAACCCAAATAATTTTTTGTAACATTCACATTGTTTTCAGTCACGATCAATTTAAATTACAAGTTTTTTTTAATTTTTCTACTCGTAAATTATACATTTTAAAATCTTAGTTCCCCGTTCCGTTTTTGGGAGCAAAATATTATTATAAAAAAAAGCATTTTTCGAAAAGGGAATGTTTTAAAAAATGTCATTCTTTTTTTTTTTTTCGCGAAACAATTTTTTTGATTATTAATTTGTCCAGTAATAATATTTTTAAAACAATTTTATAAGTATGTTCTAATTCTACTGATACTGAATATATATACGGAAGAAAATTATCCGTTTATTTGCTTTTTCAAAAACACAGTTCCGAACATAATCACCTTAAGTTTTTACATTAACTTTAATAACGATATCATATCTTAATTGGAACGTTTTCTAGATAAAATCTTGAGATTTCTTTTTCGTATTTTTCTTTATTTTTAAAAATTATATATTTAGAATAATTTGAATATTTTTTATTTTATGAGACGCTTTTATGTAAAAATTGAATCTTGCTTATTGAACGTATAAACCTAAATATAAAAAAATATATTTTAAAATATTTAAGTAATAAAACATTTATATCAAAATAAATGCATCTTTAAATAGAGCTAATAAAATACCATGTAGACATCTCCAAACGTTTGAAAAACCCGAGAATGTGCCGGAAAACTTCGTTATTCTCTCGATTGTGTAATTTCGATAAACATCTATTTATTTTAATGAAGCGTTTACATTCCGATTGATCTTAAGTGTTTTATCTGCGTAAATCTATATAAATAAAATCGCAGGTTTGGGAAAAAATAAGTTCTGTTAATCAGTTTAAGAAAGTAGAAAAATTTTAGATGTTTGTGAAATTGTTAATTTGGAGTTTTTCCCCAATGTTGGAGCTAATTCAAAATGTAGAATTTTTTTTTAATATAACCAAGCAAAAAAAAATTTAAGAACTTCATTTTTACATTTGTGTCTTTTTTTATTTATGGTAAAGTACTCTATCACTAATCTTAATTACCTTTTTCGCTGTGGTTTGTTTGGTATGCGTTGCATTAATTTATTCAGTAAAGATTGTACACAAATTTCGAAATATCCAGAATGCGTGAATTTAAAAACAAATCAAATTACATTTTAGATATGAAAGATGGCGAGCGTTTTCTTATTTTTAGCTGTTAAATAATATAATGCATACATTGAATAATTAAATATGCACCAATTATGTGTTCTAATTACTCCCACCATCATCGTACTTTACTTTAAATTTGAATTTTTCTGTCTTTCAATGTTCTTACGAATAAAAGATCTACATAACTATATTAACCTATTAAAATTTTTTGCTTTTTATTGTGTGAAAAATGAGAATATTGAAATAATATTCATTAATTTTTATTTTTTTCTTTTAAAATTTTAAAATGTAGAATTTAAAAACTAGTTTTTATAGCATTTTCAGTCTCTCTTTTCAGTTTATACTAGAAACAAATTTAAGTAACTCTATTGATTTTTCATTTACTTCATAAAGTTTTATCGAATAACTTTTTTTATTCAAATCCTTTTGAAAAAATGGCTACTTATTAAATTTGATATCTTACTAAATTCATATTTTTAAAACACTACAATTATGAACAGAGTTAATGAAAAGTTATCTTTTTATAATGAACCATTTGAATTAAAGTTAAAATGTACATTACAATACATTAAATATTTTAGTAAAGTATTTTAACTTTAGTAATTACTAATAAACCTGTAAGGGAAATTTATACATCCAAAGATTTCTTCGAAAGGGAAATATGAATAGCTGAAAATATCTCATTGTTTCTTTCGGCGATACCCATAATATACTATCTTGTTCTCATATATGTCATAAAAAATCAAAATGCCGAAACAATCGCTAAAAGTGATTCTTTCAAAAAAGAAGACGGTGAAATCTGTTACTCAACGTACTTTTTAGAAGAGAGGGTTTTCTTTTATAGATTTTTATTTACATACATTAATAAATCAAATTGCCATTGCTGGTAATATTTTTAATAAACTTATAACAATAGCCAAATGAATTTTTTCTTAAACTTCGAATACAGTAAGACCCGCTTAACGCGGGGTATACGTTCCATCAAGTAGAGCGTAATATGAAACAGCGTTAAACAAGGTTATCTCATCATGTAAATAATGGGGTTAGGGTTAAGATGGTAGAAAATTGGCCAGGTATTTTATCATTAAATTTATTAATTATGTATTTTATAACAAAACAAAAATGTATTCCTTACAAATATAGAAACATAATAAATGAATATACATATAAAAATAAATAAAATTCTAAGTCAGTATGTTTACATTTCAGATCATACAGTATCCTCTGTATTTCCAATTTTCTGCCTTTTTATCAAGAAGGCATCTAATGTAATTTGCGTTTTCCTTTTGCGCTCTGTAAGAAGTTGTTGGTAAGTGGATAAGGCATCCATAACGCCCCGTCTTGCCTTTGAACTCCTGTCAAAATTTGCTCCTGCCTTTTCTTGCTGCTTTATTTTCGTGTTTTTTATTTTTCACCCATGATAAAAACTAAAAATCATAATATTTGTCACTATAGCAATCGTTATATTACATAAATTTATAACGTTAACAAATGTTTGAAACGATAAACATACGTTCGTATAACACCGCTGAAAAGAAGAAACACAGATAAACTGCTTCGAATATCGGGAAGCCTACCGCTGTGTGTAATTTCGGGGAATCCCACAATTCAAATAAAAGAGCTTTAAACCGAAACAGCGCTAAACGAAACAGCATTAAGCGGGGTCTTACCGTATTTCATGATGTATAAAAATAAAAATAGAAATGTTTGGATTTTTTTTTTCCTGTTTAAAAAAATAGTTACATTTATAAAAAGATTTGTATTGCATTTCTAGAAATTCTGCTTTTCCAGAGGATTTCAGAAAAATTCGCGCTCTTTAAAAATATTTCTATTTCTCAAAAGAGGTAAGGAATCGATTGAGTGATTGATAAATAACGTAGCAATCTAAAGCTGCACAATTCTTAAAAATTAAATGGCAATTTACACTGCCAGAAAAAACCTAGGACTGGAGAAGTTTTCCATGATACAAGGCTGTTTTTATATTAATCCAATGAGAAGCATAAAATATATATTTAAAAAGAATGTTTCGCATACTGATATCGATTTCTTTTCAAAACGCGCCGTAAAAAGTCGAATTATTAACCTTGGAAGTTAATCGAAAAAAGTTGGCCTTGAAAGTACAAAGCGATCAGAACACTCATAATTCAGTAGGTTTTTCATTGAAAGCTTTCAATAATATTTTATCGAATAAAAGCTAGATACTAATATAAAGCTTCTATCGCAAAATTTGAACTCTTTAATAAAACCATGTTTTGACTCAAAACGACTATAAATGTTTTCGTCTAACATTGATGGATAGCTTCTAAGTTAAAAAGATCGAGATGAAAAATTATAATTTGAAAAAACTAAAAAAACCGTTTTTATAGTGAATCGAACTAAAAACTAAAAATATTAATATAAGAATAAAATGATTAACGAGAAAATTAATGTCATTGTGGGATAAAAGCGTTGGGTGCTTTGTATTATAATTTCTTACTAGTTCTATTCCGAAATGCTGAGTTAGTGTAAAAATGTAGTACAAAGCACATCCCACGCTTTTACCACAATGTCATTCTCGTTAATCATTTTATTCTTATATCAAGAATTATTTTTTTACTTTTTAGTTCAATTCACTATAAAAGCGTGTTTTTTAGTGTTTTTTTCAAACTATAATTTATTTTTTCTTTTTTAGTTTGATCTGCATAAAAGCCTGTCTTTTAGTTTTTAAAACTATCATTTATTCTTTGTTGAATTTATCCTTGAGTTTCATATTTGGAGCCGGAATTATGTGTCTGCTAGAATTAGTCTTGCTCTTCAATGGATATTAATTAACGGGTCTGAAGGGTATTTATTTTATCCGTTTACGTGGCCTCGGACGAGTCCATATCGAAAAATTTCTAAGATTCCGTCTCTATAGATACAGGTCTAACTAATAAAAGTGTGTTAAGAAGAAATATTATATATATAAATGTCAATCATATTAACACCTTTTAAACATATTGCTATTATGTTAATTCGTATCATCACTTCTATACATATTGCTTTATCAAAATAAAAAAAATATTTAGCAGTTAGGACATAAATTTATCACCTTTAAACGTATTGCTATAATGTTAATTCGTATCATCACTTCTAAACGTATTGCTTTAAAAAAATAAAAAATATTTAGCAGTTAGAACATAAATTGTTTTTAAACATATGCAGCATGAGTCTTTTTTGTCTTTTTTTATTTCCATTTTCAGAAAAACTAGACTTATATTATGGTAAGAAAGAGCATAAAGAACACATTTTTTTTTTATTAATCACAAGCTTATTTGTGGTTTTAGGGTTGCACTTTAATCTCTTGGTCGCTAAATCTAGAATTAGTCACCAAATCTGAAAATGGTTTATGCAATTAGTCGCCAAATCTGGAAACTATATAATGAATTAGTCTCCAAATCTCAGAAATCCTTAAAATCCTTATTCCTGACCATCATGATCAGGATAATGAAACAAAATTATGAAATTATTGTATTGTCGTCGGTTTTTGACAAGTGTGCAAAATTTCGAATTCATCTGACATTTTAAAGTGGGTAAAAATCGAGTTCAAAGATTCCATTACATACAAGTGAAACTTAATAAAGCTTGTTAAAATCAGTATTAACAACATAACCTGATTTCATTATGCGTATTGGTCGCAGCATAATTTCAATTATGTACAGCTTAATATAGATTTAAATCAATTCAGTCTATTAACACTTTATTGGTAAGTAAGGTTTTAATTTCGCGTGTTAAAATTTGTATGCTCTATATCTTAAAGATTAGGTATGTTAAGTTGATGTGTGTGTGTTGTGCGCGCGCGTGTCGTATGAGTGAGTGAGAGAGCATATAAATTTTAAAGTAGTAACTGTAACTGATTTCCCCAAACAGCAGAGGCACCCTCTAGCGACCACAAACCTTCAAAAGAGGCCGGGTAGGAAAGGAATACAGTCTCTAAGAAAAAAGTCTATATTCTTTGCACGTTATTTTTATTGATATCTCTGTGTATCCCATCTTAATCCATATATACATATAAAAGAGAAAAGTGACTCACTCACTCATTACGATATCTCCGAAACTATTAAACCTATAGATTTGAAATTTGACATGCATGTTCCTTTCATGAAGTAGAGATCCCCTAAGAATGGATTTTGTGAAAATCAACCCCCAAGGGGCGTTGGGAGGGCTTAAGGGCGCTATTGATAAACGTTCCCGTTTCTTAACTTTTTGACTTAAAGGCTTGAAATTTGGTAGGTATGTTTCTTTCATGAAGAAGAGATTTACAAAGAACACATTTTACGGAAATCTATGGCGGGAGAAGGGAGTTATTGGCGCGTATTGATAAAAATAAAATAAAATAAAATCATTTTCGAACAAATAAGCCTACAGTAGAAGCCTAGTGGTCGAGTGGTAGCGTATCTCGCTTCCACGCCACAGGTCCAAGGCTCAAATCCCGGGATGGGCAAGGTTGACTCAGCCTTTCATCCCTTCAGTGGGTCGATAAAATGAGTACCAAGCTTGCTTGGGAACTAAGCAATGAGGGTTTCGCGTCAGACTGGCCCCCTGATCGGAACAACTGCTCATGCACCTCAGTGCCAAGGCCTCGTAAACTGAGTTGGGCACAGTAGGCCTTGGCCTTTATGGGCTGTTTCGCCATAGAGTTTAGTTTTAGCTTAGTTAGGCCTACAGTAACGAAATTTGAAACATGGATGCTCCTTTGATTGAATTGAAATCCACTAAGAACGGGTGTTACGGAATACGCAACTCTCCAAGGAGGGGGTTACGGGGCTTATTGATAAAAATTTCCCGTTCTTAAACTATTAGAGTTTGAGTAAAGGGGTTACGGGAGATAATTCTACTTAAATTTTTGAAATTATTAGAAATTATTCCTTTTTTTAAATTCAAGAGATGAGTTATAAGAATGTTTTTCAATAAAATCGAACTCTTAATGCTAGGATTTAATCTAGGAGTGTATCTAAACACTGCGGCAAAACTTTAAGGGGTGATAGAGACAAACTGAAATAGGAAACTTAGGGTCCCAAATGTCTTCCGAAGGAGATGGGTCCCATTAAAGTTTAGGTCCAAAATTCAAATGATTTAAAAACTAGGATGTTGTTGGTTTAACGCTAAAATTTTCTTTTTAGGTATATTTTAAAAATAATTAAAAAAATAAAAATGAAACTTAGGGTCTTTAATTCTTGCGAAGAAATTTTGCCTTATGTTTAGGTCAACTTCAAATGATTTAAACGAAAACGGGTCGCTTAGTTAGGTTTTCGCTAAAATTATTTTGTAGTATTTTGGAAAAGAAATTTTAGATAAAGGTGAAATGAAAACGTCTTTTTACTGGTAACGAACAATAGTTTTTCACCGTTATTTGGGGATCAATTAATCTTTCAAAAGCTTAGACTTTAAAGTTAAATTTTGACTCCCAAAATTTGAATTGTTGGGGTAGTTAGTAGCGAAAACGGAATTGTGTTCAGAAGTGTGAAACTTGAAACTCTGTTTACTTAGGGGGCAGTAGTGTGCACCGTCACCGACACCAAGTTGGGGAATTACGAACTCTATTCAAGGGTAGAGAATTTCAATTATCACTTAAATAATTTAATCGATTCAAATTTTGAGCTTGAAAATTAAGTCTAAGCTTTTTGAAGTTCAATGGCAAACAAAAGGGACATGATACAAAATAGGCATTGATCAAGAATAGTGAACTTTCGACCCCGGACCCTCTGATTCCTGTGTGCTACTGATTTAATGTGATACAAAAATGCCGTTACCCAAAGTTGCCATTACTCAAAGTCTATTAGCGTCCTCTACAATTTTTAGTTTATCTTTAAAATTTATTTTCAGAAATAAACCACTAACGAATCGACCCATTTTTCTGTTTTTTATAATCATTTGAAATTTCGGACCCTTAACTTTAATGGCACCTATCTCCTTCGGAAGACGTTTGGGACCCTAAGTTTCCTATTTACTATTGTTTGTCTCTATCACCCCTTAAAGTTTTGCCGCAGAGTTTAGATACACCCTGTATATCCTTACAAAATCAAGAAATATCCAACGAAGCGGGCAGGTAACGGCTAGTTGATAAATTGTTACTCTGAAAGAGACTTCATTGAACCTAACCCCAAATTTTCCACATTTAGTTTAATCCTTAATTCCTACGCTCTAAAAGCCTTTTTACCTCTATGTTCCTAGTTTAAAGTTTTGTTTTTGAATATTTTAAATGAAACAACAAACTAACAACGGTCTGTCGTCATTGGCCTTCTCTTTGCTTTAGAAAGCAACTTTGACAACAAATCAAACAAATTAAGGATGTAAATTCCGCAACCTTTAATAAACAAATGCTCACACAACACGTAAATAAATACCATTTCAATCAGAACTCTTACACCGGTATTCACCGCTTCGTTCACTTGTTTTTGTTGTTTTTGTACCTTCATTTTCAGTAATCACAACGAAGTTACGTAATTTGTGTAATGATTGCCTTACAAGAAGATATACTTGACAGTTTTATCATTCGAAAACAAACAGTTCAAAAAACTTTTCAACTTAAGATGGGAAATAATTTTGTCACAGAAAAAATCCACACATTTCGACTTCACTTTTCTTCATGTAAGACAATAAATGAAATACTCTTATTTTTTAAATTCAGAATGTGTGAATTTTTTCTAAATACTCTCTTTACTTTTACTTATTGTAAAAATTGAGTAACAGTATTTTTTTTAAAAATAACTTACGTTTATTTTTTAGGTAATTTTTCCATTTTAATTTCACAAAATTTGAATTTTAAAAAATTTTAAGTCACTAAATATGATTTATAAGTATATATCAATTGGACATATTTTCGTAAGGAGGAGAAAAAGCAATGAATTTCCTTGTGTTTCTGAATTTATACTTAGAAATATTTTACAAACTCGGATACCGTATTCTAGCTTATTCAATACTACTATCTTCTTATATCTGATTTCAAAAGTATGCATCTGGAACCTTATTCTTCACATTTATACAATGTTGAGGGTGGGCAATTGTTTTGTTTCAAGGTCTTTTTGCTGAGGCAGAGGGTACCATACGGCAGATCCTTTTCAAAATGATTGCATTCATTAGTTAACATTGCATCTTAAAAGGAGAGGGCACGACTATAAGAAAATTCATTCGTAGACGAGACTTTATGTTGCAGAAGTTCTCATTTACGGTGTTCAATCCTCAACGCGTTAATAGCGAAGAATGGGCATTCGATTTGGAGAAAATAGTCTTCGAAATTCATACTTAGCTTCTATACAGTTAAATTTCAATTAGTCCAGCGATGCAGTAGCATAGGAAGTAATGTACATACGTATCATGGGGTCGGATAGAATTCGAGTCGGGCGATCAGTTTTTTCCCCCAATTATTTTAATTATTTTTGCAGTAAAATAAATCTAAGAAGCTTATTGATTATTAAATATGTTAAGACGTCAACAGTGTTTGGAGACCAAGTAGGTAGCCTAGTGGTTAGAGCATCGGACTCCAGACCGGAAGACTTGGGGACTGGAGAATATTTCCCTCCCCTTCAGTTCCATGCCTAAATTGTGGAGGTGAAGATCGGTGGTGTCGCTATCTATCGTAAAGAAGTCCAACCTGTCTCACAGGCTCTGGCAACATTCATTCTTTCCCTTCCTTCGGGAAGGACACGACAGCAGCAACAATTATTAAATGATATTTTATGTAATTATTTTGTATTTTCGAAAGTAAAATAATTACTATAACTACATAAATAGTGATATATTTTATTAATATATATTATATTAAATTATATTTAAATAATTATATTTTATTTTCAAAAGTAGAATACTTACAAATAGTTTTAGAATATGAAAAATGTATTATAGTACTTTATGTTAATTATTTTATAATTAACATTATCAAATAATATATATCTTATATATTAAATTTTAATAATTTGTTTTATAATTATATAAAATACTTAATTCGCTTTTTTTAATTTATTTAATTGTAAGAATAATTAAATGAATTAGAAGAAAGAAAAGTTGATCTTACGACTCGAACCCTATCCGACCACGCTTTACGTAGGTACGTTTGCCACCTAAAGCTAAGTATGCATTTCGAAGGCTATGTTCTCCGAGCTGACTGCCCATTCGGCGCTATTACTTTGAGGGTTGAACACCCTAAAGGAGCACTTCGATTACACAAAGTCTCGTCCCCAAATAAATTTCCTTAGTAGTGCCCTGATGAATTGCCTTCCCTTTTCAGAAAAGGTATAAATTAAACCATAAAATATCAATAAATATAAGCTATATAAAATAGTGGCAGTTTTATTCAATTTAATTATGTTCTAACTTCATATATACACAGTTTCAAGCACATTTAATTTTAGAATCAGTTTAATGAGACAAATTATCAAATCACCCTTTTCTACAATTTCTTCGAAACTACTAGTGAGGTTGTGCATGTTGAAATTCTCATCATAACCTGCCAGTTAATGTCATCCAACTTGCGTCTACATTTACTCTTGTTGATCTTCCTACTAGAAAAACATTGCTGACAAATATGTGTTAATCTAAACGCAGAAAGCATATTGTCTGTTTGCCCACCTTTACACATTGTCAACATATGGCTTAGAGCAGCGATAATCAACCTGCGGCCCACCGAGCCTTTTATGCCCCGGCCAGGCCCTTTTCCAAAAAATTTCTTTTTTAAGAACATTGTAAAATATTTTGGTTTTTTGTCAAAAAATCAAATATATCAATTTTCCTTTTTAATGTCGGTGTCGAACGGATACGAATTGATATTCTTTTTCTATTTGGAACAGTTACGGTTAGTGATAACAGTAGAGTAGCGACAATTACAATATATGGGGGGAATTAATTTTTAACTATCTTTCATATCTTGCTAGCAAAAAATATTCGAAGGAAATATATGGTTTCAAGGCGATTGGGAGGTTGATCTTTTGAAGTAAAAAATCAAATGGGTAGTAATTGTTTGATTTGTCATGAAAGTGTTTTTTAAAAAAACCCAATAAACAGAAATCATTCAATGACATTTTTTCTAAGATCTTTTTTCAAAAGGCGTGAATAGGTTTTCCGAATAATCTTTAAAGCAAATAATTTTTTTTGTAGAGTAATATCACAATGGTAACAAAGACATCCTATGAAGTTTGTTATATTATTGGTAATCATAAAACCGTTTATGATACAGAAATCATGAAGGAGTTTTTTAAATGCTTCGAATTTGTTTAGCGACAAAAATAAGAACTATAAAAAATTTTAATAAATAAAAGCAAAACAGTTTTTTAATATTTTGATTAATTTTCCACATTTTTAAAATTTCCCAAAGTTATCTTGGTATTAATTTCCCCACCCCTTCCCCATTTTTTTATTTGTCCGGGGAAAAACAACATATCTTTGGGCCCAGAAAAAAAAGATTGAGTACTCCTGGTTTAGAGTAAAGATTTTGAGCAAATTTTAATTCTATAAGTAAATCAGGTTACTTAAAATAATTTTATTCCAGGACATTAAAATTTCCTTTCATTAGAATATTGCTTCAAGAAAAAGGAGGCATACTCTGCTTACATTAGTTTTGGAGTGATGTGGAAGTTTGGAGAGAAGTGCTAGAGCTCAGGTGTCGCGTATTCGTCACCTGACCATGATTCAAAATTAAAATTAAGGGGCCGTCGCCAAAGCTTTTTGTATTGTTTATAGTAAGGGTTTAAAAAACACTAATTCAGCTTTTATTATCCCAAAGGCAATCCACTGTCGTAAATACTTTTATTTTATGAAATTCATACGTTGCTTTACTAATACTTTACTAAAATCTAAGAATCGTTCTCTGTTAAAGTTTTTTTTTCAATTCCTACATTCGCTCACACCTTTTATTTATTTTTTATTTATCTTGGTGGAATTTCCAATCGTCAAAAAATAATTTTTTAAAAGGGTCAATTGAGCTGAAATTTTATATACAGGATTATTTTTGGTGACAAACAATAATTTCTATAATTAATAAAAAATTGATTAAAACTAATTATTTAAATAATTAAAACACCACCCGTTGGGGTCATTTTCGGCGACTTAGTGACCCTTTTGGGGGTTGTGTCAAAACTTGAAATGGTTTTTTTTTTCAGTTTTAAAGCATTAGTTGAACTGAAATTTTAATACGATTGTTTTGATACAATACGATACTTTAAGATAATGAATAAAAATTAATGACCACTTAATGTTATGATTCTGTTATCTGTATATTCATATATATATATTAATTGTAACTATTTAATAAAAAATAGCTAAAATAAAATTTTTCTTTGTTGATCTAAGTAGAAATTGACTTAAATTTTTTTTTTTTTATGTTACTTGTTTTTGTTATAAGCCTGTAACATTTATCTGGATCAAAACATGCAGAATAAATTATTTCATTAAAACCATTTCTGCAAAACATAATAGAACAATAGGGAAAAAATTTCATATTCCTGAATAAATGCGATAAAAAGATTTATTTTTGAACTTTTAATTTAATTTATAAGCGTATCTTCAAATTTTTTCCTTACAATTCCTTGCATATCATTTATATTCTCATTTATTCCAGATCAATGGGAGATCCATTGAAAGCTTACTTAATTAGTTGCCAAACTCTGTTTGAAAAACTTCTTTTAAAAAAAAAAATTATAATCGTCTGCATTTACAGAACAAGTAATTAAATATTTCTTCAAATCCTCTAAGAAAATCTGAAAAAATATTCTTTGATATGTAAATGAATAGATTTTTAATTTTTCTTTAAATCTTGGGAAACGTATTAAGTCTATTCCTTTTTTTGAGTTGCCAAATAATGAAAGAATAGTACTTTTTTTATGTCATTGTGTGTGTTCAATCTAAAACTCACGAATAAAATTTTTTTTGAAGCTCCTCACTTCCGTTGAATTTTTTATGCATGACTACATGAATAAATAAGTAAAAAAAAAAATACTAGATCTCTCTCTCTCTTGTTTGACATTTGACATTTTAGGTATTCTTTTCTGACAAAATGAACAAATATTTGCATTTGTTCAAACTTTATTGACCTGTCTTTTTGCTATCAGTTGCAAAAAAAAAAAACCATGCATTAAATGTTAATAAATTAACTTTACTAATGTTATACACGAAAAATCATTAATCTGTTTTATTATATTAAAACAAATATGTATCCAAAACGCTTTAAAATGTATAAGATTAACTTCCATATGTATTAGAACATTCTAGTACTCGATTATAATGAAAATAACAGCACATTTAATTTAAAAAATCAATGTTTAATTCAAAATTTCATTTTGCGTTTTCCTTCTTGAAAATATTTTTTATTCATCCATAGAAAAGGTCTTCAAATGAATTTTTCAAAGAAATGTCATATTTTCGTAACAAATCCCCCCCCCACCCACATTTGTATTAAACAAAATGTAAGATTGAGGAGCACAAATAAACCTCTATAACACTTAAAAACAATTTTGTATAACAAGTGATAGAGGGAAATTATATATATAAGGTTGGTATTTTACGGTCATTACGGTTGGTCTGATGAAACTTACTTTTTTCTCATTCTATATTTTAGAAAATCTTCTAATTTACATCTGGAATATTTACGTATTTGCTTAGAACTAAGGTATTCTCGATAAAAATTCAGCTGTCATACCAAAGACTTAAAAACTTTATATCTGTTTTATACAATATACGCTAAAAATAAATTGAATCATTTTTATATCTGAAAGATTTTTCTTCATATTTATTTATTCATTCCAATGGATTCAATTGTATTAAAATATTATGATTCATTGTGGGTATCACAACATTCCGGTAGAACAAACATTTGCTTAAAATTGTTTGGAGGAAAATTATGCGTAGTTTTCTCGCTCTAAAACGACTGACAAGATAAACTTTTTGGTGCCATTTTGGGAAATTACGATAGTTTGATGCGGATGATCTGCGTCGTAACTCGTTTATGTTGGTTTTATTTGAAAGGGTAGTGCTCAGATGACATTCTTGTTGCTTGATTGTAGTTCAAAATTACGAGTTCCTGCCCAACTGCTATGAAATTGTTTCTATCGCATCGTAAACAAACAATCAATTGGGTTACTTTTCGCTATTACTTGGGTGCTCTCAGCGAAATTAAATTCCTTGTACAAGTTCGCATCGTCAGAGATCAGTGCCTCCGTCTTGGGGGAAGAAACTGGGCGTCAAAATTATTTGCGACAATATGTATATCACCTATATGGTGCCGTACTAAAATGGGATACCAGCTTCCGGGGAATGTAGTAGATATTTAATAGTAAAAATACGAATTCGCACTCCCTTTGAAAGAAAAAACTTTCGCTATTATGTCTGTATAGTTTAAGATTACTTGATTCGGAATTTTTGGGAATAAATTTTTAATAATTTTTTTTTAATTCTGCTGCAAGTACTGGGGAAATAAATCAACAGAATCAATTCTTAATAACGTGAAGTGCATTCATGATATTTTTATGCAATTTTCGTTGTTCCTCTCTATTTTAAAAACAAAACATTTCCTGTATAAAGAATTGTCAACTTTCGTATCTTTGGAGTACATCCTTTGAAATGTCGCCCAGCCAGTATGGTGGCTATGACCCTCGGCTTGTAACAGAGTGGGTACGGGTTCGAATCCCGAGTAAGACATGGTTGTATCTTTGGGAAAGAAGTTGGTCTTTCGCCTGTAATGGATTCCTGTCTCGAAAGGAAAGCAGCGCACCCCTTCTTGTTATATTCTTGGATCATATTTAATAAATGTGTATATTCTTCTGTTGTATTCTATGCTTTCTGTTCTTCTACACTTGTATTTCATATATGTTCCCAGAATAAAAAACACACGACAACAACATCCTTTGAAATGGCGTAGAATTCAAATTCTAACAGATTGTGATGTTATTTTGTAATTTATCATTCATTTTTTTCAATTTCGAAGATTTTAAAGAATATTTTGATGGTAAAGAATATTATTGCAAACTCAAACTATGCTTTTATTTAAAATAATAAATCCATTTTTAAAATTATTTAAATTACAAAACTTTTCAGTATTCCAAATTATTTTTCAAGACCATTTGTATTATTTCTTGAGGGGAAAATGATTCTATGCTTTAAATATCTTTAATATGAATATTAGCTTAGAAATAAATGATAGTATATTCCAAAAACAGTTGCTTCAAGTATTTCAAAATACTTAGTAAAACATTTTTTTTAAATAAATTTGAAGCTCCAATGCAAAGATAACTTGTTGTATTAAATTTGTTTATATTAAATTCACTTTTTTAAACAGAAATTTTAAAATGCATTATTTACTTCTTTGAGTGCATAATCAATTTATTTTTAACTATCTTATTTTTGTTAAAAGAAAAGACAGAATATTAAAATTAAGAAGTCAAATGCTACTCACCGTCACATTTAAATTTTATTTAATTGTAATCGCTTCACGGGTCTTATTCAGTATTTAAACGCTAAGCTTTAAGACTGTTGAAACTCATTAAACTATTTTCTTAAAACGAGATTTCGCTTATATTTTCAAAGGCTTTGCCTCACGAAAAATAATAAACTTGACACAAATCTATACAACGTACCGCGGTTTAGTAGATACATTTTATTCTTTATCGGCTCGAGTTTGTTGATCAAGAGTTTAAGAGTCGAGTTGAGCTCAAAGGAATACAAATATATATCTTGCAGAATACAAATATGTATATGTATTTCCCGTGGCATATTAAACAAAACCATATCCTTGCATAATCCAATTTTAAAGCTTTCATGGCTTTTATACAAAAAATATTATTTTTCAATTCCTACTATTAGTTCACACTCGCCCTATATGTATTTATATATATTGTTCAAATTTTCAATTGTTAATAAAATACTTTTTATTCATCCATTCAATTTCAAATACATTTTTAAACTATGATGACCGAGCTTTA
>BMAV01019273.1:0-20082 GCA_019973955.1 Trichonephila inaurata madagascariensis
GATAAACCTTTCCCTACTTTACACCTACCCCGTGTCGACTTATCACGCAAAGGAACATGATGTTTTTTTAAAAAAGTAAAAGTGCTTAACAATTTCGAAAAGAAAAAGGGTGTGAATCAGTTGAAAAAAGGTAGGGGAAAGGGTGATGAAACCCAAAGCATTTGAAACCCCACTGAGCTAGCCCCCCTATTCTGAAAATAAAAGAAAATCTTGTCATCTTCGAGTAGAGTGAAAGCGGTTTAAAAGGAAATTTTTCCCAATTTTGAACAGTGTTTAGTTTCAGGGATAAAAGTGTGGAGGAAAAATATTCCGAGGGGGCTCTTTATTGAAGGAAAAGGCTAAACATTCCCCAAAAGAATTAGAATTGTTTTTTGGCTAGGAGGGAGGGTTTAAAAATTTTTAAAAAAAGGAATGGGATATCTTCAAAAAATGCAGGAAAGCCGTGTCAAAAAGGTTACCCTCGTCATAGGAAAATCTCCCAAAACCCTTTGGTGATTCAAGGACATAAACTCGTTACCACCAAATACCGCTTAAAAAAGGGAGGGAACCCCCGAACTTTTTAATGAATGGTTGGTCTCACTGAACTCGGGTGGGAAAAAAGAAAAACGACATATTCCTTATTTTAGACAACTGTATGTGCACAATAACGCATCACCTTTATCAAATGTGAAACCAATTTTTCCCCCAAACTCAACCTCAACACTTCAGCCACTCGACCAGGGCATCAAATTTTTTTAAAACTTTTTTCGGTTTAAGTCTTTAAAAAGGTTTTGGATAACATCAAAAATCAGCAGAATTAATATTTCTATTTTAACAGTTTGATCATGATTGCCCTTTGGAGAGCGTTTATCTTTGAAAATTGCGTGTTTTAAAAGTCAGGCCCTCGCCAACGGTTTGATTGGACGATAACTCCTGAATTTAATGCTGAACCACCCCTTTTGGGAAGCTCTTCCGAACAAATTTGACGTTTGACGACTACGGTTGGTTTAAGGCTTCTGTTGGGGGTTTTATCGACGCTGAAATTAGGGCTTCATCAGAAAGTGATGACGACGAAAGGGAGGCTCCGGTAACTCTGTCAAATAAAAAAAGGGGAGAAAAGAGTCACATACAAACTACCAACTTTTTCCTTCAAAAACATTTGATGCGACATTTTACAGGCTTCATTTGTTTTAGAAAAAACTATTGACAAAGTTAGATTGAATCCAAAACAAAAAAAAAATAAAAATTTTTTGACAAAAGGATTAAATATATAGTATGTATATTCTTTTTTAATATTTGTTTTCAAGACATAAGTGTATTTTTTTTAATATGGGACTTTTTAACTTCTGTTTTTTTTTTTATACTGTATAAAATGTATTTTAAAAAAATATGTACAATTGTTGCTTTATTAATATTTTTAAATTTAAATGTGTTAAAAAAAAACTTCTTCTTGTATTTTGAGATTTTTTCCTCCCCTCTTATAATTGAAGTTTTTCTTGGCCCCTCCAATTTAATTATCGAGAGTCGACTTATATATATATATATACAAAGGATAATTAAAATGTCGGAAAAACACATGAATCTATATCTACAACTTAGAATGATATTCATACTGAGCGAAAATTTTTGAAAACATAAAAAAAAAATATTTACAATGTTTTTTAACCCAGATTGTGCTAAATTACTTTTCTATTGAATGAAAATCGAAAAAAAAACCCCTTGAAAAAAGAATTTTTTTTTCTCGGAAAAAAAATTTTTGTGAATTTCAGTTTTATCGGAAAAAAATAAATTACTTAAATTTAAAAAATGCACAGTAAACCATAAAAAAAAAAATTAAATTTATGGACTTTAAAAAACATAATTGTTAGAAGTAAAACTTACCCCGTAAAAAAATAATTTAAATAAATAAATAAAATTTTAAGAGGCGTAAAAAATTTTTTCAAAAAAATTTTTAAAAAATTTGTAATACCGAATTTTTCGAAATAATTTTTTTAAAATGTTATATTTTGGGGGTTTTTAAATGATCAAATTGAATTTTATTAACCTAGATTGTTTTTATATGTTTGCTTGGAAGTAGGAAGAAAACTTTTTAAAAAAAAACCCATTATGTACTTTGCACCAAAGAGAAAGAAATATTTCTAAATTCTGCCCTTTATTTAGTTTTAAATTAATTATTTTTTATTTTTATATAGTTTTAACTAAAATAATAACCAAATTTTTAAACACTCTCATGAATGACAGGATAAATAGTAAAATAATTTTTTCCCAAAGTAGTGTCAATAATATTTTCTGGATATAAATCAACAAGAGGGAAAAAAAATATTTAAAAGGGAAAAATAAAAATAATGTTTTTGGTTCCCGGATATTTTTATAATCCCCCCTTGTTTAAAAAAAAAAAAAAGAAAGAAAAACCAAAAGAGTTTTTAAAATTAATATTTTTTTTTTGCTTGTTTTTAAAAAATCTGGTACGGGGAAGTGAAAAAAAAAAGACCCTTTTAAGCAAACATATTATTTATTTACTTAATGGCAAACGTTAAACCGGGAAAAAAATAAAACATATCATGGTAAAAAAAATTTAATCCACTTCCGCTCAAGAGAGTTCAAGATCTCTTTTTGAATTAAAAAAGAAAAAAAAAAAAAACGATTCGAATTAATTTTTTTTGATTGTGCTTTTTATTGTTTTTTTTTTTTAAAAAAAAAAATAGTTTTTTTTCCTGAACTTTTTCAAGGTTGGAAATCTTTTTCAATGTTTTTTTTTTATTTTGTTTGCAAAAAAAATTTTTTTATATGTACAACTTTTGGGGGAAAAAAATATTTTTTTTTTAATACTTTTTTGATACCACCTTATTGACCGTATCTTTGACAGCTGACTAGAGGTGTAGGGTTTGCAAAAGAATAGCATTTTTGATTCTTAAATGCTTTATTAAGAATAAATAAATTCTAACAATTTTGATAAATTTAATTCAGAATCTATAATGAACAAACACACAGTGATAGTTAAGCCGAAAGCGTAATTTAGCCAATTTTTTTGTTGATTATTTAATCCACCCACTCTCATTCTAAAATAAGTCCCAATATCAAATAACCCTACCTTCGATTCCTAATCGATTTTAACTAAAAAACCAATTCAAAAAACAATTATCGACTTAAAAACCACAAAATTAATTTTTTAATTTAATTGACTATATCTAGAGTGTATCGCTTTACTTCGAAAAAAACGTTTTGGGATTATATCCCGGGGAGGTTCTAATTTATTTAAATTTAAAAACAATTTATGTTGCGTCCTGAAAGGACGACATATCACTCTCTGAAGAATTATATATTACATTGAAAATCGCACAGAAGAAAAAGGGATACCGAAATAGAAAATGTCTTACATTTACATAATTATAATAATTTTAAAATGAAAATGATAAAGAAGAAAAAAAGACTATCCAATTCAAAAAGTGATTTTAAAGTTTTTAGTAAATTTTCTTAACTATTTTTCACAAACCTATCTACAATCAGAAGAATGCGGTACAGTTATTGAAATGATAATGACACTAATGTCGATAGTGAAAAGGGTTTGTCTTTGAAGAAAATTAAATTATCAATAACAAAAACTGCCAAAAAAACAAAAAAACACCTGTATTTTCTTTCTTTTCAAAAACTTACTACCGGTATTAAAACCATTTCCGGTATTAAGATCAAAAAACACCGAATACCGGTATTGAATTTTTGGTCCGACATTGAAACCCCCTAATGCCCAGAAAAACAATAAAATATATAAAAATCCGGCGTATAAACGCAATTTAACACAAAAAAAGAAAATTGAAATTTACGGGGCGTTATCGACGGTATAAAAAAGGTAGGTTAAAATAAAGTTATAAAATTAGACTTTACATACATCGAAATACTGTTTTTTGCGGATTCCTTTTTTTAAGTTATGGAAGTTACAGCTCTAGAAATATGGTATTTTTTTAATGCTTAAAAAAATAAATCGAATAAATTACTTTAAAACATAAAGATCATTGCGCTCGTACATTTTTAGGTTTCTTCGTAAAAAAGAAGGTGTGGTTATACAGCAAATATATTTAAAAAATTAAAAAATTCCCGCATGAAAGTATAGATGCGGGATACGGCGGTGTTGTATAAGACGGAATGTAAGGAATTGTTTCATTTTCAGATGTCTCGCTGTTATAACAAAAAAAATCGGGTTACATATGAATGGTTTTGTAAAGAGAATATTCTAAGATTTTTTTCATTTTTTTTATGCAAACCTTTTTTTTTTTCTTGCTTTTTTGGGTTTGAAACGTCTGACTCAGCGTTGAATAGCTCCTTGGAAATTTAAGAGAAAAATTTTCACTGATTTCGTTTAGTTTCCAATTTTAAAATGGGAATTCTTCATAGCATTTTAACAAAAATCTGTTATTTGGTTTTTAGCTTTTCTTCCTGCCACGTTTCTTTCGATATATTTTTCTCTATAATATGTTTTTATCATTCACTGAACAGTGTAAATAAATTTATAAATTTAAGAACAGTTTTAACATGATTTCATGTTTTGTGACGAAAATATTTTTTTTTTAATGTTGAACGTGGTTTTCTTACGCTAAAGGGTTTTTTTTCCCATTTTTTAAAATAAACTAATATTTCAAAATTATAGTATATGAAATTTCAGATTCCCCCCTATGGTCTGCCTTAAATCTTGCCATTCTGAGATGCTTCAAAAAAAGCACGCACATATTTTTTGTTTGGTGGGTTCTCAAAAGCGGGTTTGGCCGTATTTTTAAAATGCGGTTCGGCAGCTTTTGGGGAATTTTGGAAGGCAGAAAAAAATCCTGAATGGCGGAATTTTTTATGCAACCACTTTTGAGGGTTAAAATCAAAAAAAAAGTTTCCCAAAAATTTTTTTTAAATGTAAAAAAATAATAATAATAAAGCCAAATACATGGATTTTTTTTATTTCTCGTATATGTAATTTCTTTTAACCATTTTATGCAAACTTTAGCTTTTCAAAAATTAAAAAAATTTTTTTTTCAATTAAATTACTTATTTAAAAAAAGAAAAATCAGAAAAAATTTTGATATGAAAAAGGGGCAAGAAATGTAAAAAATTCAACAAAATTCAAAAAATGTAAGTCATGTAGTTTTTTTGATTATTTATTGTTTAATAAATTATTTGCTTTATATAATATTTTTAAAAATTTAAATTGGGGGCTTAACTCAAGTTTTCCCCTGTATCAAATTTATTTTGATCAATTGCTTGAAATATCAAATACTTTGTATATATAGAAAACCTTTACAAAAATTTTTAAACGTCGAAAAGAAAAATATGCATTTAAAAAAACATTGTAATGTAATTTTATAATTTATAGTTTAAGTTATAGAAAAAAGTACTATAGTTTTTTGAAAATTCACCCCCGTTATAAAAAAAAATATAGATGCAATATATGTTTCCTTTTTTAAAATTTAAAATATATATTTACAATAAATAAATATATTTAAAAAATCCCGGGAGAATTGTCTCTTTCTCCGAATATGAAAAAATTTCCCTATAACAAATTCTTTTTTCAGAACATCTATAATGTACAAAAATTAAAATTTTAAAATTAAACAAAATTCCCTGCCTTATTTATCTGTCATTAAACTAATAAAGGGAAAATTTTTGGGCGTAAAACTATTTTAAAACCCCTTTTTTTTTTTGTAAACTTAGTTAAACTCATAAATAGTTTTTAAAAATTTTTTTTTGCGGGTTTTTTTTTTCGAAGTCATACAAGGGGAAAAAAGTCGATACATATCATAAATGTTTTAAAATAAAATAACTTTTTTTATCAATCATTATTTTGATAATTTTTTTGGTTTTTTTTAAAAAAAAAGTTCACATTAAAATTAATTATTGAAACTTTAACATTTTATTTTTTTTTTTTGAAAAAATAAGTGGAAATTTTAATTAACTGTAACAAATTTTTCGTTTTGTTACATTAAGGTAAGGATTTTTAAACTGCCCAAAATAAAAAAAAAAAATAAGACATAAGCCATACATATGTAACTAAAAAAAATCGAACATTCAAACGGTATTTCTAAGATTTAAATTATTTGAAAATGGAGGGGATTTAAACCTACAAAAAGAAATAAAAATGCATAGGTTTCAGATAGAACTTTAAAAATTGTAAACCCTTTTATTTTTTTCCGAGACTTGTTAGGGCCCTGTTCATTTCAAATTTGGAAAAATTTTCTTTGACTTCATTCGTAGCGTAGAATAAAAGAATAAGACTCTGCAAAAAAAAAAGGTTCCTGCGGGAAACTGAAATATTCAACTTTTTTAGATGGAATACGATTACACTAAAAAAGAATCAAATGAACATTTTTGAATAATAGAAGTTGGTAAGGGAAAGACATTTAACTTACATACAAAAAAATATTGTTCTGAGGGGCTTGTGTTCGAGTTCTTTTTTTTATCCTTTCTTAAAAAATATTTTTGATTTTAATGAAATTTTAGACATACATTTGAAAATACAAAAATTTTAGGCATTTCATTTTTAAAAAAAAACAACGGGAATGGTTTTCTTTACTCAAAACAAACTATTTCTCTTAGAATATTAAATAAGAATTATTCCTAAGAAATGAATTTCTTAAAGTACACTTTAAAAAAGAAAACAAACTTTTCTTTAAAAATATGAAATAACAGCAAAACTAACAATTCTTAACAAATCATTAAAATCGTATTAGATTCTGTACCGTCTCCAAAAATTCAGACCAAAACTTTGAATACCAATTTAAAATTTTAAAATTTTGAACAGGACTATAAAGTTTTGAACCATGTTATACATGTTATTGAAATCCCCAGAAGTATAAATTGGGTCCCTGGATTTTAATAATTGTCTCTGTGTTTTTTTTTTCTAATGAAACACTTGGGAGGCACACAGTGTCCATCTAACGGTGCACCAACCCTTATTGTACAAATTACGCGCAACAGTTCATACTCATGGCTCAAACTGTAAATCTGTAATTTGCATGTGTTATGTAGCTCTGTTTTGTGATAAAAACTGTGACATTCGCAAGCAACATTATTATGGTAACTCTTTCATTATAATAACATTTCAATGGAAACGGAGAAATATAGGCGATAAAGCCAAGTTAACATCATTTTTGGCAATCAAATTTCGCGAATTAGCAACCACGTTGGCAACCATTTTTGGTGACAATGTACGTACTTATGTAAATTTCTGGAAAATTCTGTAACATCATCATATATGCCGGAAGTGAATTTTTCCAGAAAACGTTGGAAGGTCCCCGTAGGAAAATCATTCGTGGCACTCCGCTTCATTTAAAGTCACCCTTTTTACAAAGTATAACCTTTCTTATGTATAAATGAGTTTATTACAGTAACAAGAAAAATATTTTTATATAGATAGAGATTATAAGCTATGCATAAAAGATATTGCATCATAGTTTATTTTTATGTAAAACATGCAGAGAAGCTAACCAATGTGGTTTGTTGAATGTACGTAAGTCTAATACGGATGCTTGAATTTTTCTATCTTCAGAAGATGTTATTCTTCGAGAAACCACCGCTATATAGATGATGAAATGTAACTGAGAGTTACCCAGTTTTCTTTCTGAGAAAAAAGACACACAACGTGCGTTAGACTCTACAAAAATCTTGGAGATTATTAAAAATATATATATATTTGGGATAAGAATGAGGGACCAGAAAAGAGAACATATTTTTCCGTTAGCCAGAGAAGACATGACGCAGAATAATAATGGACAACTAAACGTCATCATTAAAGAGATATCCTGGAGCTGCTTATGACAATGGGACAAGCACTTGCAACGCGTCAAGGGGACTGCTTTGCAAAAAGTTTTGTGTTAAGACTGATTTATCTAAATAGAATTGTAACACTGGTTCTATTCGTGATTCTAGCTTATAAAAAACAATTTTACCTACGCTGTATGATTTTAAAACATCTTTCTGTAAAAGAAACACGATTTATATTATTAAAGGTTACTATTTAAGGGGACGCAATTGCAGTTCAATTAACACAAAATCGGTAAAAAATCAAATTTAATTTGTTTTGCCTGAATTATTGTTTATATACTTTTCTCTCTCTCTATAACCTCACAAAAATTAAGCTCTAAACTTAAACGCAGAATTATGATAGCTTTTCACGTTTGTTTTATTCACATCTCTATGGCAAAATCAAAACTTTTAAACTGACTATCTCTAAGAGAAAGATAAAATAACTAGTTTGTCTTCATTTTAAAATGCTAAGGCTTTTCTGTAGCGCACCTAATGCTTTTGAAATTTTTTACCTATTGCTAATAGTACATGTAACAAAAGTTGGTATGCATTTTTGAATCAAAGGAATACTTATTTTCTTAAAAAATAATTGAACTTAGAATTTATACATTTTTTAAGGTATTTTCAATAAACATTCATAAAAAGAAGTATTGTATGAATACCAATCACGTTGACGCAAAACCCATACCAACTTTTACTACACATAGTTTGACGTACTTGTAAATCAAATGTCATGCATGTACGTTCATTTTTGAAGCAGGAGTAACATTTTAAAATCACTTCACAAATTTTAAGTTTTTTTCTTAAAAAATTACATGGCTAGCTTTTTATGAAATTTTGAGCACAAAATCTGTTTAACATAGTATACATACATAGGAGGCAACCATAAAATTTTAAAACCTTAAATTAAAAAATTTTGTGAAAATCTTACCATGTCCTCTTAAATTCAAGTTCAGTGAGAAGTTGAGGAGAGTAATTGTTGTCATGTGGAGACAAATAAATTAAGGAAGCTATTATTGAAATTCCCATAGCTCAGTTTGAAAGAATTCCAAGGGGCTTTCAATCACTAACATTATTGTTGAGGACTGTATATTGATAAGTATAAGATTTATATTCTAAGTATTTAGATTACTATTTACGTACTTCCAAAACTTACACCGAATTTAAATCGTGATTAGAAATTAATATTAGTGTGTATATTTTAAGAAAATGTCAAATGCTTTGGTAAACAATCACACTTCAGTGGGTGAGAGTCCTTAACACAGCACTTTTTATAAATAAAATAGCCGATTCTCAGCAGTTTCAATGGGTATTTTTATATAATGTGTATGATTATGTATATTTTTTTAAGTTATTAATATCTAAGTCAGGGGTGGCAAACACAAAAAACCTTGCAAGTCACTTCGGAAAATATATTATAATCCCGTGGACCGCATATAAAAATATATATCTTTTAATTAGATTTGGAGTATTACAAACATTTGTTTGAATGAAAATTTAAAACAGAATGGATTTTTATTGTTTTATTATTTGTCGAATATACCAACATAGATTTAAAAAAAACATAAATGAACTAATCAAATATTTTTTACCTTATTTAATTAGTGAGATATTTCTTTCTGAATTTGATAATTGTTTTTTACTTAGTTTTCGCAAGTTAACCTCAAGGCATACATTTATGCATCGTAATTTATATTGCTGGTTTATTTGTTTCAAAACACTTCACTAAAAACATAAATATCCGACAAAAAAATCTTATTTTGTAAAGTTGTTTTGAATCTCGAGGGCCACAAAATTATTCGAACTGAGCATCGGGTTTGGCACCGCTAATTTGTGACTTATGCCGCCTGATCGACAGAAACATCAGATCAAGTTCCACGAAATTCATCGTGGTGAAAGGCTATATTTTTGCGCCTGTCGTAAACTTTAGCTTTCAGCACCATGCAGGTGAAAGTACGATTTTTCTCGGTTCTACCCCAATTTTGAGGGAGAAAACCTTGCAGGTGATCAGGGGCCATTCTCCTCTCTTCCCTTTTCACCAACCTCACGAGAGGACTTGCGGCTCGACAGCTATTTAAAGAACCCCCAAGCCACGAAGGCACTATACATTTACAAAAATCCAAGTCTTCTCCGGGATTCAAACCCAGGCCCTACAACACTGCAGTCAGCGTCACTGACCACTATACTGGATGGGCGGCAGCTCCGATTTAAGTCTTAGCAATAATACTTAGATTCAAAAACGCCTTTATAGTCATTTCCTAATTGATTTCTACACCCGAGCAGGAACGTTTTTTCTACTATTTGCTGCATATCACGGCATTTGGCATACGCACACAAGTTTTTATGTGAGGTCTTAGAAATAATCATTAAAAATAATTTTATTTTATTTATTCATTTATTTGTGGACATATAAGGACGAACCCTTTGAAACATCAGTAAAACTCCCTGCAAAATTTTAAAACAATATGATTAAACAGTGTGGATTTGTATACACACACACATTCCAAACAGAGAAATTTATACATAAGATTTATATATAACAATCATATAAATTGATACATAAGGTTTATATATAACAGTCATAAATTAATATATAAAATTTATATATAACAATCATAAAATAATACAAAATATTTATATATAACAATCATAAACTGATACATAAGATTAATATGTAATAATTATAAATTGAAACATAAGATTTATGTATAACAATCATAAATTTATACATAATATAACCACATTTTTTAATAACGCTTGAAAAACAGAGCAATAGTAAAATATTATATTCCAGCATATGATACCCAGAAATTTCCGATTACTTTTGATGATTTTGAATATTTTTTGCACTATTGGACGATTGAGGGTAGGTTATATTAATTTCGCACTTTAAAGTAACACTACGAATATTGCTGACCAACCTTGTAATTTTGAGCTACGGTCAAGCGACGCAGATGGCAATAGTCCCAGTACATCTGTCTCTGAATGTGGCTTACGCTTTGGGCTACTCGCATGAACCTCTATACAGCGCTTCTATATGTTTATAGTACCAGGACTCTAACCCGTGTTCGTGAGCAAAAAAACTAGGCTACCGTGGTGAAGAACTATTAAAAGAAATATCATAAAATTTTGGATTTGGGTTTTTTACAACTTATACCTTACAAAAGGATATAAAGAATTTTTTTTTATGATTTTACTTTCAAAATATACATTTTGGATGTTGGAGAAAAACACTACTGAAACATATCTTTGAAAATATGTTTGATTACAGTGGAAAAAAAAAACTTTAATAGACGCTTCTACTTTTCCTTTCAAAAAAATAGGCAAATATTTAATGGGTACGCTTTGTCAACCTGATATAAAATTAAAATAAGGCATTTATTTTTCTTTACTGTATAGTTACAAAAATCTCGCCTTCTCTTTTTAAAATTTAAGGGTGCGTGTTATACGCCGGGTATAAAAACAGTAGCTTTAAAGTAACAAAAGAGATGAGCACAAAAAATGTACTTCTATATGTATCGAATCACTGTTTATCTAAAAGAAATGACAATTTTTTCAAAAGTCTGGGATAATAACTCGAATAAGTGACTTCAAAACATAAAAGCAATGTATGCTAATATTTCAGATTTCTTCGTTAAAAAGAGGGTGCGTGTTATACGGCGAATGTACCTAAAAAAATTTAAAGAAATTAGCTTAAAAGTATAGGCGCGTTAAACACCGGTGTGCTTTATACGATGGATTTTACGGTAATGAAATATGAACTTATGTATTTTTATTCTTGGTACAGTTTTTTTTTAAACTGTTGTCATCTGAAATTGAACTTCAAAACTTGCAAGTTCTTAATTGATATATATTTTTCAATGTTTTGAGTAAATCAGTAATATATCACCAAAGAAGTGTTATAATTCAGAAAACGTAAAAATGCCAACACTTCTGCAAAAATAATACTTGTCAGGCCTTGTTTTAATTACCTACATAACTCCTTGGGTTCTTTAAAAAATCTAAAATTTTATTAAGAATTATATATTATAATTATAATTATATTTATATTATAATTATAATTATATTTATTACCCCTTAACTACCTCCAGCGTATATACACGTCTTACTCAACCAATCCGTATATATACATTATGTATACACGATCTTGTCGAAATACGAGTATTTTCTTTGCGCTTTCTTTATCAGTAAACTTTTCCTAAGGGTAATAATAAGGTAACTGTAATAAAATGACCTTGACAGTGTTTGTGTGAAACATTTACTTATTTCAGAGAAATATTTGTTTATTTTGTGATTTGTTGATCTTTTCCTCATATCCCCCATTCCCCATACGCATCTATGTAAAAGCAGTGGCACTGGTTTCAGAATCGAGAGTAAGTTTAATCAGTTAGGGCTTAAACCAAATTGAAATTAAAAGTTAAAAATAGTTGAATATTTAATCCATAACGCTCTAGGTTTCAGATGCAATGCAAAGATAAAACATCTTAAAGTAAAAAGAATTACAAAAAACAATTTTGACTGAAATAAGATTGTAGCAACTGAAATTTAAGTAATATGGGAAACTAAAGTGTACTGTTGGCTCAAAAGGTTGAACTTTAAGAAAAACCTTCTCAATAGCTGCAAATACGCTTATAGTATAAGATGAATTTAAAATAAAAGAATATAATTTGTAATTTATTCATATCAATATCGTTTTCATTTGCTCCCAAATACATTTAAGTACTAAGACAGACATTCTTTGAACCTTTTATATTTATACGCAATACTTTATTAGTACTCTCATGATTAACCTTCATGACCAGAACATCCGTCTCTCCAGACCAGGGATGATTAGCTTTGATGCCTGTAGATACTGCTGTGGTGTAATTTTTGGGGTGGGCTGTCTTGACATCTTCAGTTAAACTATACCCAGTGAGAGGATCACGCGGTGGTACTTGGCGAATTTTATAACACACGATATGTGCGATTTTTCTTATCTGTCACCTTCTATCAGACGGATATTCCTATCGTTTTTTCGTTTTGGTATTATTATTTTTAATTATTTTTACATGAATATAAATAGTTTCTAATTATTTTTTTATAAAAATACTTGTCACAATTCTTGTGATAAAAATATATTAATAAAGTGTACCTCACAAAGATTTAAATATTAAAAATTCTACTCAATTTCATGAGCGATAAGGACATGCAAAACAGTCCTTAAGGTAATAAAATTCAAAAAACATTTGTGTACCAGTCTGTCAGACGGATGTTTCTATGAGCGGCAAAAAAATTGATGTTCCGGTCCGAGGGTTAACACAAAATGTGATAACGATTTATTTTGAAAAAAAAAATGTGTGTGTTACTTGTTTAAATATATTTCTTAAGCAAATGCCCCCTAAATATATGAAAGGGTAATATATTCAATCAATACAATTTTAAATGTTCTGAAAAAAAAGCATATACAATTTTGTAAAATTTGTAAGAAAACTCCTATACATAATCATTCATAAATAGGAAATATTTGAATTTGTCAGCAGAAAATATTGGGAAACTCAAAATATCGCAGCAATATTTTTTTTTTGTTCATACGCGCTACAGTGTTTTCAGAAATTAAATATTTTAAAAAATATAAAAACAAGTAACATTTTAAATGCAAACATAGTATGATTTTTTTTTACAGAATAAATGTTTGTAATCAATTTTCAGTTTTGGTTAGTCTTGGGAAATTTCAGTTAATAAAACAATTTATCGAAAACGTAATTGCTCTACTAAATATTGACTTTTAGTTCGTAATTTGCATGGCCTTATGCGAAATTCGAAATTTGAATAAATTTTGGGAATCCTGAGTAAAAAGTTGTGCAGGAGAGAAATGGCATTTTAGATAAAGAAATTTACAGTGTTTTTAAACCCGAAAAAGGGAAAGTGGGGGTGTCAACGTGATTCTATTTTTTGGGAATTACATTTTAAAACGTATTTCTGTCATGTCTAAATTAAAAGGGTAAAAAACAAAATTTATTATTTCCGTATTTTAATATCCCCAAATTAGTTTATCTATTTAATGACAAAGTATTTTCGGGTAACTTGGTCTTAATATGACTACGTTTGCCATGATTTTCAAAAGCGTATAAATGGATAATATTTATGATTTTTTGTGTCCTTTGAGAGAAAAAGATTAAAATTTTTTTAAAAATAGTATTCAATACAAATTACTTGATTATTTTGAAAAAAATGAACAAGAATGACCCATTTTCAAAATTTCTCCTTTTTGTGAAAAAATTCATTGCTTAATTTTTTCCCTTTAAAGCTCAGACCTCCAGAGGCTCAACTTGAATTTTAAAAAAATAAAACTTAGAAGTGGTTTATCCATTTTTTACAAAACAAGGGGATTTTAAAAAAAAAAGCCGTTAATTTTTTCCCCCAATTGGTTGTAACTCGAAAATAATGGGAATTTTTAAAAAATCATAGTTGAGCCTCTGTACAGGGTCTTTTAAACAGGAAAATATTATAATAAAGTTTTTTTAGAAAAGGAGAAATATTTTCAAAAATTATTCTAAGTTAAGTTTTTGCCGAAATATTGCATTTAAATAATTTTTGTAAAAATGTCCAAAAAATTTTATACATGTATTTTAATCTAAGTGACACTAAAATCAAAAAAATTATCCATTTATGCATTTTTTAAAAACGGTTCCGAGTCGGATACCAAGTAGTTGAAGGATTTTGGCCCCATCCACAATATGGCATTCCCGACCTTCAGGGGGAATTGAAAAAAAAAAAAAAATAAATAAAAAAAGGTTGATGGATGAATAAGTTTATAATGTTTCATTTTAAGTAATTTTGAATTACCAAAAAAGAAATAAGTTGTTAGCATTTCGCTGAAAAAAAAATCATATTTTCAAAAAGTTTACAAGTCTAATAACTAAAATATGACAAAGAGCTAATAGCTATATATATTTATGCCCCGAAACCCCCTTTGTGGTTTGATTTTTGAAAACCCTGCCTAAGCTCATTTGTTAAAAAAGTAAGTTTTTTTTTCAAAACTGTGGTTTAGTAGTTTATAAAAATTATTTTTTTAAAATTTAAAACTATCTCGTAAAGGGCCCTTTGGGGGGGTCGTTTTTTTTAAAATCCTACCAGCAGATATGCTCCCGAATAGAATATCCGTTAAATTTTCCGTTAGCTTTAACAGTTTTTAATTTATTATATATCTATAACCCCTTTTAAACCCCCCCACAATAAATTTGGGGTTCTTTTTCCAAAAAACCCGGTTAAATATCTTTACTCTATAAAAAGGGAAAATGCCCCTTTAAATTTTAAGTATGTAGATTAAAGTTCCCAAAAAAAATGCTAACGCCATAAAAAAACTATAAGTGTCTTTAAAAAATAGCAGCGTTTATATCAGGGGGTAATTTTTTATTCATTTCTTTTATGTCAGAATGTATTTTGTTTTTTTTTCAGCAAATTAAATTTTTAAAATAATTTTTTTTTTTAAATTTTTTAATATAATTGCCCCCCTTATATTACACGCCCCTTAGTGGGCCTCCTACAATTTAAAAAAATAAAATATGAATATAATCCTATAAAAATATTTTGTTAAATTAGTATTGTATATACAGGTATGATTAAACAACAGCAAAAAATCTGGGCTTATTTTGCCTTTGAAAAAAATTTTTAAAAATATTTTAATCCCAAAATAAATACACGTTTTTTTTAATATTTATTATTTAATTTGTTTTAAAGTTAGTATTTTTAGCTATATTTATACATGGTGAACTGTATTGAAAAACAAAACATTTTTTAGTTTTAAAAAAATCAGTGTTTTCTTTTTTTTTAATTTTTTTTTTTTTTTAAAAAAGAAATTTAAAGAAGGAAAATATGTAAAAGATATTTAAACCTATAGGTAAGTATCACACACGCTATTTAAAAGTAAAACATTTTAATTGGGCATCTTCCAAAAATCAAATGCTAATTCATCTATAGTTGGGGTTTAAATCAATCATTACTAAATGTTCTAACAAATAAACCCAACCTCAACAAACGAAGGAACAGTGAACTAATCGTTTCGATAACTTTTTAAACTATCTCCAAAGAAGACATTTGAGGGGGAAAGTTATAGGTCATTTAACCCTCAATATTCTACTAAATATTTTCATTTTGAAATTCAGAGTTAAACTTCAAAGACCCATTTGTTTAAAAGTGCGCTTGTTTTCGAATAGTTTAAGTTCTCTGAACAGTTTAAAACGAAGAAATTTTTACAAATGTATTTGGGCTAAGTTTTTTCATTAGGATAGACTTTTTTAAAAAAAACACCTTTAAACGATTAAAAAAAATTTTTTTTTTAAAACATGCCATTATTGATGTTTACTTTATGTATACAATAATTTTTTTGGGTTTAAAAAAATTCTGGTCAAGACCAAGGGAAAATTTAAATTTTAATATTTGATAAACAATGCAACAACAAAAAAAATAAAATTTTTTTTTAAGAAACTTTCCCCGGGAACCGGGTTTTATAAAAATAAATGGTTTTTTTATGATAAGTATCCTTAAATTTGAATACATGTATCAATTGTTTTAAGGGTAGAACAAAAAAATTTAAATAATATTTTGGAAAAAAAAACTTAGAAAACCTTTTTTCCAAATGTTCCCTTTTTTAAAAGTTTATTGAAATATTTTTTTTAAAACTCCGGGGCCTCTGTACAAAGGTAACTCGATTTTGAAAATTTTACATTATTTTGAGTTACAACCATTTTAAAAACATCCGTATTTTTTAAAAATTTTTCCTTTTGTTTTTTAAAAAATGGGTAAACCGACTTCCCAGTTATGCATTTCAAAAAATTTAGTTGAGCCTCGAGACAGGTCTGAGCTGAATACAGGCAAACTTTTAATACAATAGAAGCTTTTTTTACAAAAGGAGAACATTTGAAAAAGGTTATTCTAAGTTAATTTTTGCCAAAATATTGTATTTAAAAAATTTTTTTGTCATATGTCCTAAAAATTGATCATGTATTCTAATCTAAGTGACACTAAATATCATAAATATTATCCATTTACGCGCTTTTGCAAAATCATGGTTCCGAACGTAGTCGGATACCTTAAGCATTTTTGAAGTAACTTGACCCCATCACAGAATGTAAAGAATGTGTAAGAAATGTATTTCATTTTCAAATTTATGTGTGGATAATATAATGCAGCACTAAAAGATTCACGTACAAAATTTTATATCCCTTTCGAAATGAATTTTTAATAGTTATTTCAAGATGTAATTCACGATATCACTTTACGTATTGTTTAATATTTTCCTTGCTATTATTTAATACACTTTTTGGACACCCTGTAAATGCAGTAAACAAATGGAAAATAGGTTTTTTATAATTGCCTGTTTGGAACAGTTTTTAATTTGTTAATAGTTTATTCTTAGCTTCTGAGTTTAAAACAAAGCTGTTATGCTTTAAAATAAAATCAGAATCATATGAAATGAATATAAATTAATTACTGAACTACAAACTTCCCATGAAATAGAAATTTCAATTAAGAAACACAATTGCGAAACAAACATTGAAAACATTTACCTTTTAAAAATAATTATTTTCTAATTAATTTGTCAGATATTAATAACCAAGGTTGTTTTAAAAAATCAAAAGATAGTTTTTTAGGAAGCTGAAAAAATAAGTATGTCAAAGGATTCAAATTATGAAAAAAATAATTCAAATTTTTGTAAAAAAGACTAGAAAATTCGAAGGCTTTTTTTGTATGAATATGAATGAGTTGAGAAAAAACTCGAGTAAAAAAAAAGCTTTCCCGTTCAAGTATTTTCCACACTTTTTTTTTTTTGTATTTACATACATTTTTTAGAACCATATCATGAATGCAATTGAATGGTATAAATACTCCCAAGTTAAAAAATAACGCATTCATTCGATGTGAACTAATGGATACAAAAATAAGTTACGAATCAGCGAAAAAATTAAGTAATTCATATGCAAATAACGCTTAAAAACTTCATTAAAATTACATTTGTAGACAGAAAAAGTATTTTTAAATATTTTATTCAAACAAAAAGAGTTTTTAAGAACTAATTATTTTCTAACATAATGTATTCATACGCTTTTATTGTATAAAACTTTCAGTACGCAGGAAAGATTATTACACTTCAGCAACGATTAATTTTGGATAAATTTTTCGAAATTGGGAAATTTAGCAGAACATGTCTATTAATAATTCTCTATAGAAATTTACTTCTATCTTATATAAACAGAGGTTTTAAAAGTCATTGAAAATTCTTTATTGAAAACATATTAAATAAATTTAATTTCAGTTTTCAGGTATGCCACAATGCAAAAATTCTCCGAAATTTGTCGTGCTTTTTTTAAGAAGTCTACATTAAAAGGTTAATTTGAGATATAAATCTAAGTTACTTAACGAAATTTTATGCATGCAAATAAGAAAATTATCGAACTAAAACTTTATATCATTAAAATCATTAACTCATTATGAAAGATTTAAAATCGATGTGTTTTTTCCCCCATAGAAAAAAACAACATTCATATTATGTTTAATTTCATTTAGAGTGCAATTTATTCAAATAGTTTTTCAATTTATATTAATGTGTACATTGCGAATAAGAATTGAAAACTGAATAGTAAATTAATAAGAAGCATTAAAATAATCAATTCTATAAATAGTTCAATAAAAAAAATTGAATCTTAGTTTCCAAGTATTCCAGAATGCGAAAACACTCAAAGCAATGATGTCCCTTTCTACGAAGCGAAAATTAAAAGGTCTATCTGAGATGAACTAAAAGTATTAAAAGCAGATTTTTTAAAGAAACTTCAAGAATAAAAATAAAAATAGTTTCAAATTAAAACTTTGTATTGTTAAATATCCTTAATTAATTCAGGAAAAAAATATTTAATATCAATATGTTTCCAATAATTTTTCCCTTAAGAAAACAACAATCATATGCCCAATTGCAATAGAATTACTTTTTTCATTAAACTCAAAATGTGTATGTTGCGTATAAACATTGAAAACTAAAAGAAATTAATAAGGAAAAGTATCGAAGTAATCCACTGTGTAAATATTAAATGCTGGAATGATAACAAAATATATTATTATTTTTTTTTTGCATGTTATTTAACATATTATTTATATCAATGAAAAAATTATTTCATGGGTTGCTTGAAGAATTAGAATTTTAAATTTATTCATTAGATAGTAGATAAAGTCTAGAGTTTAATTAAGTAATTTCTTTTAAAATATTCTTCTTAAGATTAGGGAATTATAGATTTAATTTGTACAATTTCAATAATAGGTTAACAGAAAGTATAAACTGAATATAATTGAATAGTAACAGGACTTGATTATAACAGACGAAATATTTTTACACGTAATATTTTCAAGTTATTATATTATTAAATTCTTACGCGAATAATCTGATCTTACTTATGTACGGTGAGCGATATTGAAAAGGCAACACTTCTCGAATGCATGATCAGAAAACAATTAATATCGACTAACAGAAAGAGAACATCGAAGAATAAGCGATATTTATTTCAACTTTAATGCATCTAAACGTTACGTGGTCAATAACTGTAGTACTATACCAGAGGTAGAGACACAAGCAACAACACGTCATGAAACAAAATCAATGAGCATGCAAATTATGGCTAACGGTGGAAAATTATTCATTTTCAGACGTTTGAGTCAATTCATCTTCCGAGCAGTGCCAATGGCAAATGCCATTTACTTTATAAGTCCTTTTGATTGATGTAGGGTACAATTGGGTGTTATTTTGTGAGGACCTGGGAACTCATTGTAACGAGGGTAGTCATTCATGTCTTAGGCTATTAGGATTTCACAAATACGTATTAGTGTTGAGAGACTATCATATGCAATATGGTGCCTTATTGCTGCTTGGGGTGTGACAATTGAAGTTCTATTGGAACTATTGTAATGCCAGGGGCCGATTCATAAGGAAATCATGACCCTGTATTATTTTCTGTTGTTTAATTGGCTGCACCGGGATGCTGTTCGAAGTGCCGGTGCTATTAGGTCAATGGCAGTCTTTTTAAGGTATCTGACTACGTTCGGAACCGTGATTTTGCAAAAGCGTGTACATGGATAATATTTATGATATTTAGTGTCACTTAGATTAGAATACATGTAGAAAATTGTTTTAAGGACATTATGACAAAAAAATATTTTAATAAATATTTCGGAAAATTAACTTAGAATAACTTTTTTCCAAATGTTCTCCTTTTGTAAAATATTCTTCTATTGTAAATATTTTGCCTTTTCAGCTCAACCCCTCACGAGGCTCAACTAAATTTTTGAAATGCGTTA
>BMAV01019274.1:4266-23741 GCA_019973955.1 Trichonephila inaurata madagascariensis
TATATATATATATATATATATATATATATATATATATATAACGTTAATCCAGTCCTGTAAAAATTTATTTCGCAAACGAATTTTATGAAGTACTGAAAATATATTGACTGGAAAAACATCTCAGAACATCCTCAATGATATTTAAAAGCTGAATTCTAAATTCTGAATTAAAATTAAAAATTTTCTCATAATAAAAGCAGTACCAAACTTGCTTTAACACCCTTCAATTTTTTTGCCTAAAATATTCCAAAAAAAGGGCACAATTTTTTAATGCATATGGTTAAGTATAATACTTTATCGAATGCGAAAATGGAAGAGAATTTTATTTTAATTTTCAATTTTAAAGTTTTCCCAATATTTTTTATTTTATAATTGTGGAACACAAAACTCCCTAAATGTTTGTTTTTTAAAAATACACTCTGCCTGCGAAGAAGAATGTTTTATATATCCTAAAAGAATTTCTCTCATGCTTAGAAAAAAAATTCATGTTCGCACTTCTTCAAATGGTTGAGGATTTTGTTAGTGTGTGCATATATATATGCATACACAAGTTGAAGCATGGTGTAATACTCAGTCTTAGATTGCAATGGGTACAGAGACAATATATTATTTTTTGAATAATCTTTCCATTTTCACTTCTTCTCAAGCAACAAATTGCACATTGCCTTGCAAATCCCTCTTCTTAATCGAATATTTTCAAGAATCTAACTTCCTGCCTTCAATGAAAAATCCTCGCCTTTACCACAAAGAAAATCCTAGATGAGAAGTATTTCAGTACCTTGGACAAACTGTATCTCTTAAAAACACTAGCACTAATAATACCACCATAAGAATTAAAAATTTGGGAAAATCCAGATAGAATGAAGAAAGTATCAGTGCCCGTACAGCGTACGTGCAAATTGTTTGTAGCCAGCTTTCGGTAGCCCGTACGATGTACGGGCAAACCAGTTAAGGGGTTAACTTTTAAAACTTGCTTTAAAATCTAGCATTCTCTAAAATAAATATTAATGCTTATTACTTTTTTTAATTTTGAGCTAAATTTGGATTATTGATGAAGATGACGAAACAAAGGATTTAAATGAGAGCAACTTAATGTAAGTCATGCTAAAATTTATCATCACATTTGGAATTATAATATGATTAATGTTAATTATTAGCATGAATAATAATTTTTGATAACATTAGTGAAGCTATTGCTTAAATTGTAGAATTTTAAATATACGATTTGTATTGCTTCAAAAATAAAATTTGAGATTTTTTTTCAATTTCTATCATTTATAAAGCAAAATTTTATATATATTCAAACAAATTTTTTAAAAAAAATAAAATTGCAAATGGATATATGTATACCATCTTCCCTAGAGTTTGCTGCAGCAATAGCTATCAGACACAGGACACTAAAAAATGGCAACATCTTGTTCCTGGAAGACTGCACTAATATTTATGAGATTTAATGTCCTTTTTTTGTGTTATCAAAATCACTTAAGGGAAAAGACGCACCTGTTTCTTAAGGTGTTCAGAAACAGAGATTAAACTCTAATCGCGTATCAGATATAAGGAATCCATATAGATGCATACAAATTTTGAACTGTTGACGCTAAATTATTTAACGGATGTACGATTTTGGTTTCGATTTTTGGTATTTTAAAAATGCATTTTTTAATTTAAGGCAAAAAAGTATTCTTTTAATAATGCTCAAATCTGGAATGTATAATTGTTTCTCAAAAATTTTATTTCCGTATTTCAATTTTTTTTTCTTTTCTTTCTTTTTTTTTTTTTGTTTTGTTTGCAAGAACATTTCACTGAATGTTGCCTCATAATCAAATCACGTAATAAGTTTTTGTATTGATCTATATAATTATGAAAAGTGAAATAAATTGTTATATTTTATTGTATTTTTTAAATTTCCCTTCATGTGTTGTAAAATATAGAAGAAACGTACAAGTTGGAATTCATTCTTATCACTTGACATTGATTTAAATCAGGTGTGGGCGTTAAGTCGATCGCGATCTACTGGTAGACCGCCAAGACATTTTGTGGTGACCACTTTCACTAAGACCTAATAATCATTCCATCATACGAAGGTCTAGAAATATAAAGTTTTCATTCGAATCTAAGCCACCATCGATTCTAAGCAGCATCCCGAATTCTCGAAAAGAATTTTGTGAAAATAGTCTAAAATGGTTTATCACTATCCAATTTTACGAAATTAAAAAAAAAAAAAAATGAAAGGAAAACTAATAATAAGTGAATAATTAGTTATTTTATCAGTATTATAATCTTTTAAATACCTCCATCCAGCCAACAAATTTGTTTCCCCTTCGATTCTAAGCCGCGCCCGATTTTCAGTAGCATTAACATTGGGAAAAAATTGCTGCTTAGATTCGAGTAAATACGGTACTTTAAAAAATAAGGAGAGAAAAAAATCAAATCATAAGAGAAAATTTCGTTGAATAGAAAATGCACTTCGCTATTTTTAGAGGTTATCTTACGAAAAAATATCATTAAATGTTCTTGGTTTCAGAAAAAAGTTCGCTAAATAGAGAAATTCGTAAAATAGAGGTTCGTAAAATGGAGGTCCGACTGTATTGTATAACTTCTTTTAGCTCACTACACTTACGTCACTGGGTGGACCAACAACACCTTGAAAAAATTAGAAGTAGCTCGCATAGCCTAGAAAAGTCTGCTCACCCCTGATTTAGATAATTACTCTTCATCACCCAAAACTGTCGAGCAACTTTTACTACAGCATTGATTTTAAAAAGCCATTTTTTTTCAATTTCATTAAAAATATGAAATTAATTTTTTGTGTAGAGCTATGTAAAAGTTATCGGTAGATAAGTCCCTACGATACAAATTGATAGATATTTTATTAACGTCATACATAGATGTCATACTATTCTCTCCGAGTCATTCTCTAAACCGGAAACGATGTAAAAGTTCTTGCTGACCTTTGGTGGCTAGGAAAATAATCTCTTCTCACTTTCATATATAGTAATAATAATAATAAAACTATTATTACGATGAAAAATGTACTGTATAAGTTTTTATATATGTGTTTCAATAATATTTTTAACTTTTTCTCATTTAACGTTAATATTAAATTTATACATGTTTTAATCTATAACTAAAACAAAGATAGAAATACTTACATTTTGCCTCTGCTAAGCATAAGACTTTAAAATTAAAAACGCTAGAAATCATATTAATCAGTTATTTACAGCTACTTGCTGAGAACAAGTGCAGTCGCTTAAGGTGAGATGAATTGAAATCGCCGTCCTCTTTAAACACATCAGGCACATCCACTATGTTTTGAATCAAATGCAGATTTTCATTTGGTAATGCATCTTGAGGAACTGAAAGGCTTTCCCCGATATATTTTACGATATCAACTTTTTTTTTATCGGAAAATCTGTTATTGATTTATATATTTATTTCTTTTCAGTTCACAAGTTCTTAATAGTGCCCGACTAAGCAAATACAGTCGAGCCTCTATATAATGAATCTCTGTATTGCGAATTTTTCTATATAGCGAACTTTTTCCTGCAACCTTGAACATTTCACGATTTTCTTCGTAAAATATCCTCTCTATAGCGAAGTGTATTTTCTATATAACGAAATTTTTCTTTTGTGATTCAATTTTTGTTCTCAATTTTTTTTAAAGTATTTTTGAAAAAATTTCAAGTTATTCTCTCTTTAACACATTTTATGGAGGTCGTAAATCTTGAATTGGTTTTATTAGATTCTAACTCGCCGAGAGCAAAAGAGTTCTGGACGTTTCATCCAAGAAGAGCAACCTTTAACCCCCATTGTCCAATTTACTAGAAACATCTTCAATATCTCCTTTCACACTCAGTGGAGCTGTCCCGTGTCTCAGTGTTCTAATTATAAAATAATGTATACTTAAAATTACTTGTAAGCTTTAAATTATAAAATGTCCTTAAAATTCATTAATTTTAGTATAAAATTATTTTCTTAATATTGAAAATACAATGAATTCTTTGATATTTTTTTTTCTTGTTTTTCTTGCAGTTTTTCTTTCTTTCTTTCTTTTTTGATGGGTAAGATATATAAAATAAACATTAATTAATTAAAAAAAAGGTGCTAATAACTACTTTTTTTAATATATAGTGTTTATCAATTTAAAATTTGTTTTATGTGGTTTATATAAAGTACATTAAAAGAGGAACCTCAATATAACGAATTTTCCATGTAACGAACTTTTTTCCGGGATTTAGCCATTTCGTTATAAAGAGATATACTGTATTTAGATCGTATTGAAATTCTAGGTTGTTTTCTGCGTTTCAATTAATGCTTCGTCTACATATATATCCACTTTAAGGTCCTCAAAAAACTGGAGAAGTAGTTTATAGATGAATTTCATCGCTTTTTGTGGAACAATAGTGATCTGAAAACGTTTTAGAGTAAATGAATCTAATAAAAACTTAAATACGGTTAGATTTCAAAACCATGCGGGGAAAAACATGTACAAAAAGAGTTTCAAATATGATCAGATAAAAAATACAACAATTATTTTATTTATAAAACAGTCATAAAAAAGTAAATATTTTACCATAAGCCAATCTTATTTTAGTTTTTATTATTATTATTTTTTTATCAAAACACAGGATTTGGGTCCAATTTTGCATTAATGCATTTTTTAAAAAATCTAAGCTCTAATACTGCCATTTCTATATCAATGGACTAATTCCTTTGTATTTCTAGTATTTTTTCTCCCTTGAAGAAAACTTTTATAAGATTCGCATTAAAGTTTTCTTGTATATACACCTTCAATCATTTTATTTAGAGTATGAACTTTAAATGATTTTTTTACCTTCAAACTGTTCAATCTTAACTATCCATTGATTGCATGTACCTGACACCTTGCAACTTAATCAAATAACAACAATAAACAACTTTTGAATAATAAATAATATTATTCACACACACAATAAGCTTTACTTGTAAAATAAAATTTAAATTTCACTTAAAACTTTCGAAATATTAGCTGGATAACTTAATAAATACACTAAGGTATGATCCTTACATCAACCCTAACCCTAAAGGAAAACGAATTACTTTCAAATTCGTCTTTATTAACATCTGCGGACACAAGGCCATAGCAATCTCAGCTGGACCCTCTTTATGCACCAGACGATTTTTATATTCAAACGATCAAATAATCTGGGCCGAATTCGGGGAGGAGTCGTCTGCGCCTTTTTGAATCTAATTCAAACCTTCTCCTTTTTTCGTTCTTTTGACCACCTTTCTTGCAGAGTACAAGTTCCTATCTCACCTTCTCCTCCGTACCACGCCCGGACAGACTCGGTTAAATTCAAAGGAAAACAACAAACAGCAAGAAATTTAGAATGGAAAAAGGTTTTCGGTGGCAGACTCAAAGTGTTTCCAGGTCAGATCGTCTGTCACAAAGGTAGGGTCGAGTTCAGGGTTGAAATTTCCTTTCACTTTCGATGGTTGATATCATAGTTCAGTGAGTTATTTGATACCTTCCGTTTGTTTTCCGTTTCAGGAGATTGCATTTCATTATTTCCCTATCTGAAAAGTTGTTTGTGGTGGTATAAATATTTATAAAAAATTTTTAAAACATAATATTATTAAAAATATCTATTGAAAAAGCATGGATTATGTACTTTAATACAATTGTTATTGTTTCCGAAATTTAACCAGGAAATAAAATTTTATTTAGTTAATCCAATTTCACATTTTTATTTCTTACACTGATTCAACCCGTCATGATTCAAGAATAAATAATATTTACTATTATTTATTAAGAGGAGTAAAATTATTTAGTTTTATTATTAGATATTACTGGTTATAAGCCTCATAATCGTCTTAGATAAGTGCAAAATATTTCTTATTTTCGACCACCATTGTGAAAAAATAGTTTGAATAAAGAAAAGTTTTAGCATTAAATTTTGATGAATTAAATCAAACAATTAATTTTATCGGGGTTCTTTAACAGCAAACCGTAAGGGTAGAAATATTTGGTACTTAAGTATTATACCTTCGATCAATTTTGCCAAATCAAAAGACATTGCCAAGCGCTGTCAAAATTATCATTACTATATTCGTACATTCGCTGAAATGGCTTCCACTTTTGGTTGCATATTGCAGCATTTGGCGACGTATTTTGACTTGCCGAAATTGGTTTATGGTATAATAAGTAAATGCCACATATACACTGGCATATCTAGTTCTAAGCAGGCCCTGTATCAATATTCTTCGGGGCCGTTTTTAGATATCAGAGCCCTATTAGTGTGACTGTAGTTACGCATGTTGGGGCCCCCGTATCAGTTATCCGGTGGTAGCTATGCTCCTGACCAAATATTTAAATGACGCACAAATACTAGAATAAAAGATTTTTAAATTATTTACATGTTTTTCACTTTACACTTATCTATTCTTTATTTCCTCACTATTTTTTTAAAACCTTTTTCATTGACGGAAGGAAGTCAATTCGTGAGATCATTAATAAAAAAATTAATTTTTGACTTGGGAGGAGAGGATGTTGAGTTTTGGCTCCAAAATTGGTTTTAATTTAGTATTTCAAATAGTAAAAACTATCTAAACTTCTAAAATTTCGGTAATTTTGTAAGTTTTCTTTGTGTTTCATCTGTAAACTATGATTTATTTACTGTATTTTAATGAAGTGGGTTATGTCAGTATGGCGCAAAGCTATAGATATATTAGAAAAAAATTGGATTGAATTATTTTTCTAAAAAAAAGTTGGTTTTTTTTGCGCGACATTACATGAAAAATGATTTAACTCTGAATTATTTCTCCAAACTTTCTCAATTTTATTTTAAAATATCATTAAAATCAATTTATATGACAATAAAAGAATCAATACTTGATTCTTTTATTGTTATATAAATTGATTTTGTGACTCAAAGTGATAAAGAATATTCAATGTAACATTCTGGCATCAGTTAATACTTGCCAGAATGTTACATTGAATATTCTTTATCACGTTGACTATCATTTGTGGGCTTTTTGAATTTAGAAATACCATTGTAAATATTACAAAATAAGCACTCATATTTATTATTTACTCCAACAAACTAAAAGAAATTATAATAAAATTAGATAAATCTTAATTTGAACTAATATTAATAGTAAAAATTTTTAAATTTTTACTTAAGTAAAAAAAAAAAATTTAAAATATGAAATATACATGTTATTATGCGATTACATTATGCGATGTAAGAAACTTTCACTCAACAGAGAACTTACACAACTAATCAACATATTTATTCACATTTCTTTTTTTTTTCCTTCTTTTTTTTTCTTTATAATTTGATTTTTTTAGAATTTAATTCTTGAGTTATGCAATTATTCCTTGCAATTTATGACAACTTTACTCTCTCTTCCACTCTCTTTCTCATTACATTTAAAAATAATGGACTTGTTTGAATAGAGGTATACAAATGTATTTCATAAATGAACGTGTTTATACAGTAGAGCTAATTTCAGAAAAGAAATAAACTTTTCATTGACTTAAAATACGGTGGCTTCATTTATGAACTGTAAGCATGTTAATCCTTTCCATAGAAAATATTCTTAAAACATTGACTTCAAAAATATTATAATGTAGTATTTATGAGTAATAAAATATAGAATTTTGTAAATTTAGAATATCATTTATTTCATTATATAATAATATATACTTTAACGTCTACAAACTAGTGTTTATAATTTGGATGAGATTATAAACAAGATTTATTATATTTTAGACATTTTTTTTGTTTTTATTTTACAAATGTTTATTTTTATTTTAGAAGTTATTCAAGTTATAATGGTTATTTTCTTTGATTTTATTTTACAGTAAAATCTTAGTGTTTCAATCATCTCTCTCTCAAGGCCCATGAAAAATTCAACATTCACGAATTATTTAATGTTTTAAACGCACTTATAACTTTTAATTAGAAAGAAACAATAGAATCAATCTTTGACGTGTAGAAAAGATAAAAGTTTAATATGAATGAGGAAATAAATTGCAAATTGTGTAATTTCCACTAAATCTATTCCAATCTTAATCAACTTCGGTTTATCACTACCAGAATCAGCGACTATATGAGACCTAAGTTGTAGTATCTCTTACATGTGACCTGTTTCATTTTGTCTTTTCCGTGAACTCTCCCTTTGATTACCTTATATTAGAGTCTTGTATGGAAGCACTGAACGTACAGTCCAGTACATTTTTAAAACTATTTGCATAAGCCCCAAGAAATTAATTTAGGTTCTTGTAGGAAAAAGTATTAATGGTAAAACAGAACAAAATGACCTACCGTAAAATCCGGCATATAACGTGCACTTTTAACACAAAAAATAAGATCGAAATTTAAGGGGGCGCTTTATACGCCGGGTATAAAACTGATAACTTTAAAAGCAAAAAAAAAGGTCAGCACATAAAAAATTTAAAACTTCTAAATACATAAAATAATGTTTATTTACAAGAAATGGCAAACCTCTCTCATGAACATAAAGGGTTGTAGTTCTAAAAATATATGTAACATGTTTTCTCTCTCTCAAAAGTCTGGGATAATACCTCAGATAAATGACTTCAAAGCATAAGAAATATTGCACATATATACTTCAGACTTTTCGTAAAAATGGGGGTGCGCGTTATACGGCGAACATACCTAAAAATTAAAATTGAAGCTTGAAAGTATAGGTGCGCGTTATACGCCGGATTTTAAGGTAATTAAAAAGAGAAATTGTGTTACTTTTTTATAATTAAGAAAAATGTGATCGATATGGCTTAGATTTCATTTTGAAAAAATATTTTGTAACAATTACTTGCTGAAATGCTGAAAATAGAGAACGTTCAAAATCAATTTTCTAAATAAATTTCTAGTTTTCTGTGTGTTTTTTTTTTATTTCACAAAAGTAGTTAAAGGTGAACCACAAAAAGCACACTTACAATCATACGTTTAAATTTACTTTTGTTCATTTATTTATATCACAGTTATTCATTCTAATCATAATTCATCTCAGTTTAAAAGCATCAATATTTAGAAATGGGCTACCAAATTGATGATTAGAAGAAAATACACTTGTAAAAAACCTCTGGTAACAACTGTCTCTACAAGGTTAAAAAAGTCCAAAATGCACAATCACGAGCTACAAGTAATAATAGTTCAACATGAGCATCCTAATTGTTCTAAATGTTCACTGCTCCTCAAACAACGTTACTATTTACTTTCCGCATATAGTAGTAATAACTTTCACTTTTTTCGAAAAGCATCTATCATTGAATCAGGATATTAAACGCATTCACTCTCTCTCTATCTTATAAAGCATCTATATTAATCCATTGGTGCCTTGTTTTATTAATTTCATTCTTAACAGATGACCTTCACTTAGTTTTCCGTGACGATCTAAAATCAGATGATCTCCATACTACTTACATAGGATATGTAAAAACAGTACTTTTGATCATATTTTATTTGAAAAAATGCACAGTAATTTCTTCTAATGTATGATGCTATCTTTTGAGAACAAAAAAAAATTATAAAGCAGAAAATATTAATCATTATAACTAAACAATATGTTCATTACAATCAACATTATACGATATAGACCATGGGGTATTTCGTAGCTAGATGATATCAAATCCTGCATCATGGGCTCTAAATTTGTATGGTTCAAACACTTTCTTTGCAAGGAAAGTATGCTGATTGAAAATGTATGAAACTTTAAGATCATGTTTGTCTAAAGTGCGGCCCAAACGCAAATTATGATTATATTTAAATGTATACATTTTTATTAAAAAAATAAATGTTTGTAATATTTTGCAGATGTAATCGACTCGTTGACATTTATTTTGAAATAAAAATTTAAATGATTTAACATTTGAATGATTTAAATTTGAGACTTCAAAGGAAAAATTCAATTTATAAATAAGAAATTCCAAACAATAACAGCGTTTGAAAGAAAGTTGAAATTTTGACACAATCAAGTAAAAGTAAAAGAATTGTCACATTTCAGTACTTTGGCTGCACATAAACCTGTGAGTTGCTCAAAATATACAAAATATGCTGCATTAATTTTTGATTTAATTCAAGAGTTTGAAAATAGATCTCAAGAATTTCGAAAAAGAGAAGAGTATTTTAGCATATTTCCTATCCCATTTTCTCTAGAATTAAATAAATTACCTTCAAATCTTCAAAGGGAATGCATCGAACTTCAAAGTGACATTCAACTCGAAGAAAAATTTGGAAATGTTTCCTTACTGGAATTTTATAAAAAAATATCTATCGATAACTATCCGAATTTTCACAATCATGCTTTATTAATGTCTTCAGCTTTTGGCAATACCTATATTTGTTAACAATTATTTTCAAGAATGAAGCATACAAAAAACAAAAACAGGACAAAGATCAATGACAGACATCTTGAAAATACATTAAAAATTGCAACCTCGTCTATTGAACCCGATATCGATTTGCTTACTCAACAAAAGCTAATTCATCCATCTCTCAGTAATTTGAATTTTTACCATCTCTATAAAATCCAAACTAAATGAAACGAAAATTTTACAAATTTAAAAAAATATATGTACCCCTGTACATATCTAATTCAAATTTAAAAAATATTATAATAAAAAGAAGTTAATTTATTTTAATAAAACTACATAGAGTTAATTTTTATTTCAATTTGTTGAAAAAATATTGTATGTGTGGCCCAATAAATTTTTTTGTTACAATATGACCCTCAAACAATCATAGTTAAAACACCCATGCTTAAGATTAAATAAAATACGAATGGTTTGTAAATAAAGAATGTTTAGCTTATTCTATCAAGAGATAAAAAAGTACTTCTTATCTAATTGTATACATTTATCTCACCAAAAAAATAAGCGATGTGTTGTCTATGTAAGTGTTTTACGCATATTTCATTAAAAAAACTATTAGTCATAATAAATCTCTTTTTCTAAATTTTTTGGACAAAAAATTACTTAGATTCGCATTACTAGAACGTGTATTATTGGTAAAAATGTATTACTTTAATCATCCACAACTCCCCGTGAACTTAAAACCCAGCAGAAGGTATGTAAGTTGGCTTTATCTCTTAGAGCCTTGAGTGGAATGATTAAGAAATTCGAAGAAATAAAATCGCCGACAATTCGCCAAAGCAAAAAACGTAAACCTGAGTTAGAAGAAATGATAACACATGTTGTAACTGTAATCATCGATTTATTATAGAAAAAAAATAACCCATAGTTGTTACACAAATTACAGATAGTGTGAAGCATTCCTTTTGACATGCTGCTGCATACGGCAGTAAGAAATGTTGTACAGGGAATGTTTGGTGTAGCCTCTGAGAACGGCGGTCATATTGAATGTGATCGAATTCCTCATCAGGAAAATGAATGTAATGAATAAAACTTAACATCTTATAATTAATTTGTATGTGCTATTATTGTTTGTTTTATTTTTTCCAGCCCTTTTCGTATTGCACAGCTCCATAAAATCCTCTATCGGTTATTTTTGGAACTCTAAATTTGTATCTTCCTATCTTTTTTCCCCTGTCATTATTCGTCTCCATACCAAGTTTGGTGCTATTGCGGCTGTTGGATCGAGTTACGGGGGACTCTGAATAGTGCCAATTTAAAAAGTCACCCATACAAGGAATTTCAAAATTTACGTCCGCTTTAAATATATTTGAACCTTAACTCTGCAAGAAATTGCGTTAAAAGTTTTTAAAACACTTACACCTTTGCCAATAATTATAATTGAAACAGGAATGTTTCTGCTCTTTTCCCGAAGTGATGTAAATAAATAAAAGCATGCCAACATTCAACCAATTAAATGGCATGGAATCCTTCGAACTCCTACTTTCGAATATAAGTTCCTCAGAGTTGAAAAAAGGATTGGGTGTAGCGTTCTGATGCAGAATGTAGTTAGCAGTTGCTTGTTTCTTGTCAATTGACGTCACACTGGGAAACAACACGGGGGCTATTGACAGTGGACCTTGTTATTTTGAAACACAGTCAAGTGACGAAGACTACACCTGAGCTAACATCCCCTTTCCAATTTTTCACACCAAACTAATCGGAGGACGTTGAGCTTTGAAAGATTTAACGTGAATTAGCTTTTCTACACGGCGGGTCTTCAGTGGTACTAGATTTTGAACCTATGACTCGGCAATGCCAGTCATGGGTTGTAAGGGCGCCCCCCTTGGGTGCCCTTCTCCTAGATTATCAGCGTGAGCTAGAGGTGTGGGAATAAATGAAGAACTAGAAGCTGCCATAATCTTAATCTTACTTTATTAAGATCTTAACTTAAACCAATAATATATTAGATAATAATATGATATTGGAGAGAATCTACGATGGCTAAACACACAATATATAATACCGAAATAACCTAACCCAGACCACTATCAATAGTTAACTCGCCTAAGCTCAATTTCAATGCGATCACAGATCCGAATATTTAAATGGTCACTCCTACCTTAATGTCCAACGAAGCCTCAATCTATCTGATCCTAGAGGAAGTTGCGGTTCACTGGCGTGCAATGGTATGCACCTTGACTAAGGGCTCTCTGTCACGGGTAATTTCTCTTGACTGTCACTTAGCTTCTTGAAATACTTTTCACACTTGCCACACGAACTAATATAATACTCCCCAAATGCCACCCCGCTTACTCTAAGCTTCTGTTATTTAAAAGCTTCCTAATTTGCAACTTTCCTTCACGTTTTACTTATCGGGTTGGCTGGAAAAGAATTGCCATTTATTCTGGCCCCAAAGAACCCAAAAGGACATGTTCATGAAAAAACGCGTGAGCCCGTCACAGGGTTCGCAACTATGACCAATCGGCTACAGCGGTCACCTTGTGTTTTGTCATGCGTGTTCGTGGTTTTTTTTCCTCTGTGATGCTTGCTTTGTGTGTTCGTCATTAAAAATTGGTAACTGAAAAAAGCGTATTTCTCTCTCATTTACTTACGACATTTGTCGGATCGGTGGCTGTGAGGTAGCGTACTAACCTCGTAAGCCCAATGTTTCGGATTCGATCCCGGCTTGAGTCGATAGATTTTCTGGATGAGAAAATTCTAGGCACGCATGTCCTATGATTATGTAGCATGTAAAAAATCCCTTGAGTATCAATTTGGCTCTGGTACTCTTGGCAAAATTAAATTGCTTCAATATTTAGCATCCGACGAGAGTTTGAATCGAATAAAATTCAAATGCCCCAATTTGGAAGTGGTAGTCGCCACTAGATGGTACCACCAATGAAATGGCTCTCACTCTTGGGGACTTGCCGTGTCTGCAAATGACTTAGCGGCCAAATGGCAACCCATTTGAAACAAACTCCCGACTGCAATCCTTGGGAATTCTTAAAAATAAGAAAACTCTTGAAAAAACAAAAAAAAAAACATTCTTAAGTTAAAATGTAACACTCATGAGCACACATACACATGTATATATTAATAATCGAGTCTTAAAAAATTGCATATTATGACATACTTTTTAAACACCTCGTTAAGTAGTAAATTTTGCTCATTTTAACGCGAAAAATTTTTTTTTGTTTGTGCAGTAAAATGCAAAATTTAAAATAACAAGACAATTTTTATTATAAAGTAAAATGTATCTTTTAAATAGCATACAATATGTGAGCAGTAAAATGATAATATTAGCTTATTATCTGTTTCTCACAAGAAAACATTTGAAAGATATTTTGTAGAGAATCTACATTCTTTTATCAAATTAAAACAAAAAAGCGTTTAGATTAAGTGTTCCTAAAATTCTAACTTTCATTTCTTGTTTAAAATTTTTTTATAAGTTAAAATTTCACAAAAATTTAAAATTAATATTTTTTATACTATCATGCTCTAAAATAAAATCTATTTATCCCATTAACAAAATTGAGGTACATAGAATAAAGATCTCTACAAACACAATATTCATGTAATCTGCATCCGTGAAAGCATTTTAAAATCTTATTGGAAAGTATGAAAATCTGAAACTGAGAATACTATAAAAATTAGTGTGTTTTAAGTTTTTTTCAAAAAAATACATTATATTTCTGCGTAAAACACTCCCGTCCCATATTTTGGATCTTCGGTTTCAATAAAATGCTTATTCGTGATTTTTCTATCTCCGAGCCATATGCTGAAGGTCTAAACAATTTTTGGGCTCCTTTTTTTTACACATTATCACTGTGGAAAGTAGAAATGATGGTAAAACACATTAAATCAAAACCCAGAAGTTTCCTAACATCCAGACGAAGAACTACTCCCTTATTAGGTACCACTATCGTTTTATCTACTGTAATATTAACTGTTGTTTCGGAATATTCTATTGTTTTTGACCAATACTACCAAACTATAGAATTGAAAGATTCACTAGGGTTCCGTGACTTTCCTCTCAAATACTTTATTAACAGTTTGAGTGAAAATAACACGGTAACTGAAGATTGTAAGGCATTTGCATAATAGTGATAAAGCATAATACTTTTATGTCTGTTGTTGGAGGTAATTTTGTGATCTTAGCTTTGATAAGTATATCAGAATGTAGAACCGATTGAGCAAAAGTAAAGGATCAGTTCATCATTTGTTGGGCCGATAATGGCATTCTATGGCCCTTATGATAAAGAAAATTTAATAGTACATCAAAATTCGAACATAGTTTGCCATTTAGGTGTCATTCTCGTCACTTGGCATTGGATCAAAATAGCCCACTCGTTGTTTCGAAGTGTGACATTGATGAAACAATCAATATACCAAATTCAAAGAAAATATAATTATACAGAAATTCTTTTTGCGTGCATTGTTTAGAAATGACAAATTTCTGTTGAAATTTATGTTTTTTCTTGTTCGTAGTTCTGATTTTGTTCTAATTTGTAAACATAACTAATATTTCCCTTCACATGAACACGTGATTATATATTTACTCAATATATTTCCCCAATTTGAATATAGGGAAGGATAATTCTGTCTCTTTTGTCATTGGACAATTGTACCGAAATGATGGCCGAAAATCGCTCACTCCTAATGTTTAAAATAAATTAACAAAGTTATGGTTTTTCTACACTATTATATCTGTTCCCACAACTACAACTTCTCAACTAACAAAATGCATTATACATATGCATTATATATTGCATTTAACAGCATATAATAATTAATATAATCCATTGCACATATTGGAGAATGCATTACGTAAACTCATTGCATTAAAAATTTCTGCACCAAGAAGTAATAGAGGGATTGTTATGAAACTATGCAGGAGGTACGAGTCAGGCGGGTTTATAAATAATTTAGAAATGAAGGGTGATTGTGCGCATTGCGTAATTCCCAAGAGAACGTTGTGATTTGTTCTCCTTGAATTAAAAAACAGGGCTTGTTTGAGTGTATTTAATCTTTCATAGAGGTACGCTCTTGAACTAGAGATGAAATTACGTATTCATTGGAGACAAAATGAGCAGCTATCAAATTTAAAAGAGAAAGAACAATACGGATAATGGGAACCGAATGGTCAGATCGGTGAATAGCCCACCACCTGACTTTACTGTGAAGAGTGTTGGAGTCAGTGAACAAGAGAGAGGTCTGTTACACTGCGATCAGGCTTAGGACACCTTCGACAGACCAATAGTCGAGAAGACCATCATATCACACTACACGCAAGCATAGCACCAACTGTCTCATTGTCTCATCCATACATAGGCAGAACCTTTACTACAGGCCTTTTGTGTCAGTCCATAACATCGCAAGGTGCCTAGCTGAAGGACAGTTGCTATCGCGGAATCCATTACATGCACTGCATTGATACTTACTCACCAACGCCTCCATTCGGAGTGACGTCATGCTCGAAGGGACTGGACTGCAACCAAATGGAATTAGGCCACCTTCAGCGATAAATCCAGATTCAATTTGGGCTGTGATGACTGTGGCCCCTTGTTTAAACGTCTGAATCCCGTCTTTGCATTACAGCAGCACACCAGTCACGCAACTGGTGTGTTGGTATGGGGTGCCAACGCATGCGACACACCGTCACCCCTAATATTGAACAATGCACCATGATACCCCAGAGGTACGTCCGTAACATTTTTCAACCACACGTGTTGCCACTCACGGCAAAGTTCTCATGGGCCCTTTTTCAAAAATACAATGCTCACTCACACACAACAAGGATCTCGCAGGACTGCTTCCACCACATTTCCACCCTTCCCTGACCTGATAAATTCACAGATTTGTGACCGATCGAGCTTATCCGGAACCACTTAGAACCGCAAGATTGATAGCCTATTAGCTTGGTCGAATTATATGCTCATTTACAGCAACTGTGGAACAAGATGCCGCTGGACAGCATACGGGAATTGTATGTCTCAATACCCATCCTTACCATGTCAGGCATTTATCTTAGAAGTGGCCCAATGGGGCAGTAAAATCTCCATTTATTTGTAGTAGTTTTTTTCTGCAATAAATGATCATTTTGCTTCAATTTTGTAAACACTTACTTACATCAACGTTGTACGTATTAAAAATTTCGTTTTATTCTGACAATAATTCTTTCTTGGTGCGCAAATTTGTATGGCACACAATGAGCGTATATTGCATAAATACATTATAAATATATATAAAGATTTTACTTCTTCGATTCACCTGAAGTTTTAAGAGATATTTTATTGAAAACAACACAAATGTGCTTTACAAAATTATAGCCAAATTTATCAAGTTGCCCCTATAAATAATCAGTGTTAAAATCCTTCAAATTGAGTTAAAGGAAATCGTTAACCTTAAGTATGAGGCAGATTGTTACATTGCAGTATACATGAAATCATCTAGAATCCTTCGATAAAATCATATGAGTACATTTGGAGAAGATATGAAAAAATACAAATGGTGAAAACCCTATTATTTCCAGAACTTTTAAAAGTATTTTATAAAACTTACTTCACTTTTATCATTTCTTTTATTTTTTTATTCTAATAAACACTTGCATTTTTATGTTTTACTAAAGTTTTCACCGTGTCATTTCTGAGCAGAATTTCCATCTTTTAAAAACAATTATGCAACTCGATTTCCTTTTTCCTTTTATCCATGGGTTAGTGAAAGGATTTTGGAAAATCCAAGCATTCGTGTTAAAAAAATTAGCTTATTATCATTTTTAATCATAACTGATTAAATAGGGATTGGTCTCACTCTGACTTTTCTGCAAACGTTGCCGTAATTTTAGTTGTATCCTATCAAGCATATCTCACGATAGTTCAGAGTTCTGACTCCAAGAAAACACCAAGTTTCAGATTTAAATAGTTTTATGAATAAAATTTGTATTTGAAATTTCCTGTGAAGTAAATATATTATTGTTAAGACGTTGTATTTTATTTATGTAAGCAGTTATTCATACATTATGATTCCCACAAATTCGTATTTAATGGGCAAAACAAGAATCCTAATTTTCTCTCTCATTTACCTTTGTTTCGAATACTTTTTCTTATAGCCCATTAATTTCCTACAATATTTTATTTAATTTACATCTATGTATTGTACAGATGTTTTTTAGAAAGGAATCATGATGCGTTATCAAGAAAACGCCCTTTCTTTACTTCCTCTTAACCATCTAAAAAACTAAAAAACAAATCTGCAAAAAGGTTCTGCTTAATAAAAAAAAAATCCGCACATTTCAGGGGAAAATCCATTGGAGTTCTTTCTTTATTGACTAAACACACACACACACACACAGGATGATTCAGAATTTATGAGACAAATTTTTTGGTGTTCTAAAGCAGTGATCCGCAACCCCCGGTCCGTGGTTCAACTGGTGCCGGACCGCCTAAAGAACATTAAAATATTGCCATTTTATTTAAAGTGGTGCATTCCTCTTGGATTTGCGCAACTTTCCATGGAAATCACTTAATGTTCCACATTAAATCCCTTTTATTCATTTTTGGTGTAACTATATTTTATTCTGAAGGCACATATTTAAATGTAACTAAATTAAAAATTTTTAAATCAAAACAATCTAAAATATAAACAATCAACGTGTCCCATCCTCGGCGGGCCGTGGTAAAATTATCAAACGTTGACCGGTAAAAAGGCGATAAAAAGGTTGCGGAGCATTGTTCTAAAGAATACCACAAAAAAGCGTTTTGTATAACAGTGCATAGGTGAATTGATCTACAAATCTAAAAACATTGGCTGTGAAAAGATGCCAAAATTCTTTACTTAAAACATCGTTGATGAATTACGGTATCATAAAAAATATTGAGCCTTGATTACTTTTGAGGAACATAAGAAAATCGTCTACGAGATCCAGTAGATCATTATTTAGGACATTATTCTTCAAAGATCCACTGCCTCTGCATGTGTAGGAGAAATACTAGACAACATTTAAGTCATATGTTAATCTCTCAGTTAATGTCCTCAAGTATACATCACTGTTGATATAGACGCAATCTTGAGTATTTATTTTAAGCATTTCTGTAGAGAAAAAAATATCATCTAAATTATAAAGATAATCAATTAGCGCTTCACTTTATGTCTACTTCATATTGTACTTGACTCAAAGCAAACATCAATTCGTCACTTAAGCCAATAAATTTCTACATTCACAGAAACACACACTTTCGTATACAGTTAAAATATTTGTTATATTGTACTCTATCATTGCTTGAAATGTATCTTGTAAATTTTTGACTAAACAAATAGTGTTTAACTTCACGCCTATTTCTGGAGATTGTATCTCGCCACTTACGTTTTCTCCTACATTTCCATTATGTATACATACACACGCAGTTTACATAAGTTTTGATTTAGTGTACTTTTTATTAATTTATTTACATTTATCTTTCTGTAACATCTCAAATGTATTCATTATTTTGAGAAACAAGCATTAGTTTTGTTTCAGTTATGATTCTGCTTAAATTATCAAATATCTGACGCCCTGGAAAATTTCTTTGGTGTGTTTTTAAGGACCTGGTTTTAAGGACAAGTGTTTTTAAGGACCTGGAATTAACGAAAAAAAATTACTCTTGAATTAAATTAATAAACCATAGAAAATGTTTCTTTATAAATCTTATTAGGAGCTTGCAAAAAAAAACCTTGAAGATAACTATGTTTTTTCTTTGTCAGGAAAAGCGGAAAAATACTTAAAAGCCTATTTGTCAAAGATTCGTTTAGCATTAAGATTAAAGATATTGTAACCGTTTAATCAATAATAAAACATTACATAAATTTTCAAACACTAATGCATGTGTTTTATGCATTAGTAAGCACATGGATTAACACAGGAAAGCACATGGATTTAACGAAATTACTCAAATATTTTTACTCATAACTAGCCTTGAACAAAACATTCATAGTTTAAAGTGTAACAATAAACAGAAGAAGAAAAACTCGAATGCAATTAATGTTTATTTCATTTTGAATGTGACATCGAAAACCTGAAAAAGGTAATATATTTAAAAATCGTGAATTTCCAAAAAAAAAAAAAAAAAAAAAAAAAAAA
>BMAV01019274.1:23841-38203 GCA_019973955.1 Trichonephila inaurata madagascariensis
TTTTTTTTTTTTTTTTTTTTTTTTTTTTTTTTTTTTTTTGAAAAGGTGATTTGAAAATGTACCAAAGTTATGATTTACCGAAATTCATAGCTGGACGAATAATTAGGAATCTTGAATCTGAGCAAACACAAAGAAATATATCAGACTCTGTTACAATGGCAAGATAGTGTTATTCCAAAACTGTGGATTCGTTGCGAAGAGATAGCGAATGTTAGAAATTGACAAGCATGAGGTAGTCTATATACTATACCAACAATAGATGTCCGGCATCTTCTTTCAATAGACCATCGAAACAAAACAAGCTATACAATTCGGTTGTGCAATGGGAGTTGCTTTTGGAATCAGGACTGAGGTTTTCCAGTCTAACAGACTGCATCAAGATGGTCTTTATTCATGTAAGCCAATGGCACGTATGCCGTTGATTTTAAGACACCGTATGATCCGAGAGTGTGGGCTGTAGAATACAGAAAATGAATGCTACGTAATTGAAGTCTGATGCTGTTTATTGACGAATCTTGATTCAGAGTGGAGTGGTTTTCTACGTGTTCTAATTTTGAGGGAAGGGCCCTTTCAAAATAACCATGTTCATTTGTGAAAAATCACAATACATCTTAGGTGGGTTAATGGTATTGTCTGAAATCAGCATAGGCGGACTTATGGACGGATTATCAATTTGATGTCTCAATTGTATGCGGACGAGATGCCGAGACTGATATCATAACTGACAGTGCAACCAAAAGTGGTCCCTTTCTTTTAATGTGCATGATAATTCAGAATAAACACCACTCGACTTGTAGAAAACATGCTTGACACTGTCCGGAATTTCAGGATTGTGCTTTTTGAAAAGTGAAATGATATTTCCAAGTATCTCTTATCGACAACCTTATTCCATCCATAGAAAATAAGTTTGCAACTTTTTCAAGGGAGCCGCGCACCACGTTAAACATTTTGCACCTTTTAAAGTAATATTTCTGCCCACGAAATTGTTGTCCCGAAGTATCTAACTGTTCATGCTCTTTCCATCGAAGTAACAAAGCTCTCATCATTTTGTGCCTTTTTGTTATGTTTTAACACGTGTGTACTGTTATTTTTATGTCAATTCGTAATTGTTTCGCCTAGCTTTCTTCACCTCTTTGCTTGCTCTTCTAATTTTTTCGAGATGTGCATTTCATTCCAGTATATCAGTCCCTCCAGATTTTAAAGTTATGTTTTTCCTACAAATAAAAATGTCTCCAAACTCTTCGTTATTACTAGTCCAAAAATATTTTTTAAAAAAAATTAATATTACTGAGTTGTATCCACATAAATATTATTGAGGGAAGATTAAAGTTATTTTTTTAACTTAAGTTTTATTATAATGAAAGTCAGAATAACCATAAACATTATAATTAATTTTCTAAGTGAATACTGTAAGATATCTTCCTCATTCCCCGTAAAAGGAAAATAGCCTCTAATAACATTAAAAAAATACCGGTTTGCATCGAATTCATCCTTCATAATCATTTATCAAATCATCTTCATAGCCCTAATTCTCTTCTCTAATAAAACATCTGCAACATATATAATTTATTTTATTTTGATTCATGTAGAGAATTCTCGTCTGACCAATACCTGTGGTTTGGCCTATTCCGTATGCCACAAAATATAAAAGCTGTTTCATCACGAAACAGGAAGTTTATTGTAAATACTGAACTACTTTTCAACAATTATAAGAAACAGAAGGAAGAACCAGCTGTATATTAAATGCTAAGATTGGATTCCCTATTGAGAATATTGAGGTTTGTGCAAGAATATTAAAAAAATAAAAAGAAATGCAGTGTATTATATACGAATTATATAAAATTCAACTTTACATTTTTTTCAGATAGCTTTGCTCTAATTATGATTCATTAACAGAAGCTAATTTATTTATTTTCTCTAATAAATAACAAAATAATATGTGTTTGAAACAGAATTTTATTGCTAAGTTATTTTGGTAGTTGAAATTTTTAAATAAAAATATAATAAAATAATATTTTTAATTTTGTTTAACAATGGATGCTTTTGTGAATTCGTATTTTTGTTAGCACTGAAATTTTACCAAAAAAATTTGTAATTTAAGTCAGTGACGTAACGTGCACCCCCGCTACCCCTACATCGTGTGAGGCCCCAAACCTGACTTAGCAGGGGGGCCTAAATGTTCTCCGTTACGCCACTGATTAAAGTCAAAAGTATTTGAAAAATGGAATCTGCATTAATACTGTCAGAATGCTTAACTTGAATTTATTTCTCTCTTCATTTTTATTTTCCCAAAATAATTTAATTGCCGTGGTTTAAAAAAATCTTATGCCTAAGAAATCTTGATGCAAATATTTTATCACCATCTTTAAGAGCTTACTCAAGCTATTTTTAATACAACTATTAGCTGGCATTTTTTAAAAAGCAACAAAGTTTGTAAGGTAAATAAAAGTGTTGAGTGATGTAATACAAAAAAGTATATCCCTATAAACATAGTTTTATAATTAAAAAAAATTTATTGAACAACTAACTTTCTCTTTAGTGCTAAAAAATATTATTTCATAAATAATTTAAATGTTTCCATTTTCCTCTTTCCTTTGATTAAAATATTTGCTTCATACGGCGAAAAGTGTCCTTAAAATTATTAAGACATAAATTTCTTTATTATTATTAAATATTCAATCAGGTGCATTAAAAACTTAAACGTGTGTATTCTTTCTTAAAACACATTTTAAATTACGTACAATCAATTGATGCTTTGTTCTTAAACATTATTAAATAATAAATTAGAGAAAGTTACGGTGAAAATAAATCATGAGAATATTAACATATATATTTAATAAGTTAATTGCTCACTTTTTACTCTAGTTTTACTCTAGACATTTTCATTTTCTTCTATTCCAAAGAAGTAGAATCGTATAGAAAAAAAAACCTCTTCAACGGAAAACCGTAAATCTGATTTACAATAACCATATTTTATAACAAAACATTCTACACTCTAAAAATACAAATATTTCTATAAATAAAAAGTTGATTCAATACCCATATTATGGAATGTTCATCTACGTTTGAAATTAATAATACCACGTTAAAAAAAGCAAATTAACTCTTTAGTTGCAATTAAAATATCATTAATCGAAGTAATAATGCAGTACTTAGCATTTTTCTTTTTAATCGCCTGCTTTTCAGTCAAGTCATGTATGCCTCGTTATGGTTATTTCAAGGAAATGATGAACTCATTTCCTTTCAGATTCACTTAGAACGATAAAGTTGATAATGATTAAAAATATCACATACTTAATACTACGGTGATTTTTTTGCAAAGAAGTGAATTACTTTTGAAAAGAGGAAATATTTAAAGCAAAAAACAATACTAATTGTAGAGAATGTTACACTTTCTTGGAAGAAAAGTTCAATCACACAAAAAATAATATTATCAAATGAATAAATGATTAGAATAAATAAGTAACTAAATTAAATAAACTTAAAAAACGATTATAGTGAGAAGACTATATTTCATCCGGTTATCATGGAGGGATTTATTTCATCCTTTGGTTCTGTTTAGTGAATATATTAAAAACAAAATATTATTTCGCCATATACTAGGACTTCTATAACTGGGCTGAACTGGGATCTTTGAAAAATTATCATTATTTTCAGAGTTACGATCAATTGAAATCATAGTGAGTTCTTTTTGTTAAAATTTTTTCCCTATGATATAATAAAATAAGAATAAATGCACTTCTAACTGATACAGTTCAAAAATCTTAGGTCAACTCCAGTATTGAAGTCCTAGCTATATTTAAGCAAAATATTATTGTTATTATGGAAGTATTTTGTTTTTCATAAAAGGAGAACGTGTGTTTTGAAAACTTGTCATTGTTTCTTCCTTTTATGCTACAAAATTGCATTTACCGTAAAATCCGGCGTATAACGCGCACTTTTAACACACACACACACAAAATAATATCTAAATTTAAAGATGCGAGTTATGTACCAGGTATAAAATGATACCTTCAAAAATAAAAAAAAAGAGTTGAGCATAACAAATATTAGACCTCTACATAAATCAGAATACTGTCTATTTAAAAGAAAGGTCATACTTGAAGAATTTAAAGGATTGTAGTTCTAGAAGTATACTATTTTTTTTTCAAAATCCTGGGTTAATTACCTCGAACAAATTATTTCAAAACATAATAGCATTGCATACGTACATTTTAGCTTCGTTCGGAAAAAGAAGTGCGCGTTATTCGGTGAATATACCTAAAAATTAAAAAAGTGCAGCTTGAATGTATAGATGCACTCTATACGCCGGATCTTACGTTAAATAATTTTTTTGTTGTAATAATATTCTTAAAACAACTTTATATGTGTATTCTAATTCAACTGACACTAATTATATAAAAAAATTACATTTCTACGTTTTTTAAAAAAAATTACGGTTCCGAATGTAGTCAGTCCCATTATTGTAAACTGTAAAACTATCCTAATAATTTAAAATTTACTTTCTTCAAAATGATAATTTTTCAGATTTTCCATTAATTTTCTATTAATGTCATGGCTATAAAACATAAATATGAACTCAGTGTGTTCAGCGTTCTCAATTTAAAATACAAAAACAGTTAAGACTTATTTTGAAAAACGAACGAACTACGCTTAAAACTAAAACTGAGCAAAGAGTTAAAGATGTTTATTAATCTAAAGTTTGAGAAGTATTCTCGATAAATTAATTTATCAGTATAACTTATAAAATATCTTTGGGTATTATAAATGGTAACCACTTTCCTGATCTTAAAGGGGAGGGGGGATAAATTAAGAGCTACAAAATAAGTTTTGTCTTAGAAAATATCGAACAATTGCAACAGTGTTAAAAAAAAGTCTTGAATTTAAAAGAAAAGACCATTATCCATATATGAAGACTTTTAAAAACTTCATCGCATATTCTAATATCAAACTGTAAAATTTACCATCTTCAATTGTCTAATTTTAAATATAAAATTAATCCAATAAATTACATGAAGAATCACAATCCTTGATTCTATTTAAACAATTTAAAATTCTCCTTAGTCGGAACGAAAGTGAATTTACATTTTCAAACTTTCCCTTGTTAATTTCATGCCCTGCGGTGTTATTAGAAAGTGACACGCAAATATCGTTCAGAAGGCCTAATTACGGTACACCCCTCCCTAAAAATGCCCCCAATTCACCAAATGTCCGATCGAGGCTAGCAAAGGTCGCTTGGACAGCCTTGTTCACAGTCAAAGCTGGGTGTGACGTTTCCATCCCCCCCTGGTGTGAAGCAAGATCAAGAGCAAGAAAAAAACATGGTTTTCTTAATCTAGGAACGGTATAAAAGCAACGGACAGATCAGTAGCAAATCATTCGATTCGTTCAACTCTTATCTTGCTTACTCCTTTGTAGGAACTTAAACGAACCTATCATTCAACATGATGTTCAAGGTATGTTTTCAACTATTTCCAATGAGTAACTTAAGGTTCATTTTTTTAAAGTTTTTCCAATAATTTAAGTTTAATTTCATTTAACTATTGGAATATAATAATGTTATTCTATATTTTTAGAATTAACTTTCTGCAGTTAAACAATTTATATCAGAATCTTTTATTAAATATTTTTTCTCTCTTTAGGTTATTTAAAATTAATAAAATATGGGTTTGGATAAATTTGCCCTTAATATGATAGAAAAAATGTGAAATTAGTATATAAATAGATGTACAGTATTTAAAAAAAATAAATATTGCTTTTACTAAAATTTTTAAGACTTGAGGGAATTATTTGAGCTAGAATACTTGAAAGCCTCAATTATCTTAAAAATACACTTAAGTGCTTAAAATAACCTGGATTACTTAAATGATCTGAAATTTAAATATTTTGCATAATTTTCTATTTTGATCTTTTTATAAAAAATATTTAAGTGAATAAAAATTCCAAATAGATATATTTAAAATATTCCCGTTTTATTTGTTTTATGTATTGTATAACTACATACAAGCTATTTATAAGTAATGAATATTATTTATTTTTAAGAAATCCCTTGAAAGATTTCCTAGATACTCGTATATTATTATAAGTTAAAAAATAATATTTCTGATGGAAAATTTTAGTGCATAGTAAAATAATTTTAATAGTATTTAAGAAGTTTAATATAGAAATCTTTTGATGGTAAATGTAACAATACTGTTAAAAAAAAATTTTTTTTTTTTAATGTGCTGATTTTTTCCCAAATTTATTTTTTAAACTTTCTATCTCTGTTTCTGTATTACTCAAAATACCTTAAAATGTTTGAGCATCACAAAATTTAAAGTAATGTAACAGCAATACTCAGACTTTAAACTCAAATTTCTAATTATTATTTATTTGCTCTCTGTACTGTTTTCAAAAAAGGCTATGTAATATTACAAGAATTCTATTTTGATAATTAAATTATCTTTGAGCATTTAGGTTAAATGATGTCTTAAGAAACTTACTTGAATTCTTCATAAATATACTTTAACATTTCTGTGATTCAAAGATCTATCTTAATGTTTCATAATACAAAGACTTAACCAAAGTTAATGAGCAAATAATTGTAAAGTAACCTGTAAGTATACCTGTAAAAAATAGACTTTACAGATGCACTTCATTATATTCAATCACATTTTGTAAAATTTCATCGCTAAAAGATTTTATCGTATACTTCATAAGTATTAAAGATTCAATCATCTTTGCTTACTGATTCAGTATGAAATCTGTGATACATTCTCTTCAACAAATCAATTACTGAACCATAAATGTGTGGGTCAATGAGAATGTCATATATTTTTATCTTTATTTCAACTTTTCTTATTTTCATAGTGTGATATTATTCTTCTGTGAATTTTTAGATTTCATATAAGCAGTGTCCAAATATTCACAAATACGTTTCTTTTCATTATTTCTAGGGACTTCTCCTTCTTTCCATCGCCGCCGTCGCTTTGGCCCAATACGGATATGGTGATGCTTATGCTCACAACGACTACGTAAGAAATTTATTGATTTGTTATAACAGAAATATTTAAATAAGATTAAAGGACTGTTTCACTGAAAATTAAAGAAAAACCTTTACATTTAGCTACCTTGCAGTTAAAGCATATTATACCATGCTATATCTCTGCAACTTTATTACATTCCAAACATGTTCAATGGTTTAAAGCTGCATATATTTTGTACTTATAATCTAATAAATTAAATGCCTTAGCACCCTCTGTACTTATTCATATTCTAGTAAATTCATTCAATCAGGCTGTAGAAAAATTTTACACTAAAAAAAATCTGTAATTATTTTTGTGGTTTGAGGAATATCACAAGTAAACATTTTTTAATATAAAATAGTCATCTTTTTTCTGTTTTTAAAGCATAAACATTTAACTAATTTCATTAGTTTTGACTTTCAGTATAATTTCTTTGAGAAGTATATTTCTGATTAAGCATCAGACATAAATTTCAAATGATCAAATATATAGTTACCCTATATAAAAACTTACTTTTATACCATTCTTTAAAAAAGAATAAATTATTTTTATATGCATTCCTTAAAACTTAAGAAAAAGACTCCTAACTAAAACATAATACAAGGATCAACTTCTATAGATTTCATACTTCAAATAACATTCCCCTCTAAGCCCTCCTCATAGGCTCAACCCATCTCATACCAATACGGATTTGACATTGCTTGTGACCACGGAAAATTATTTGTACATGTGCGTTCCTTAAAACTTAAGAAAAAGACTCTTAACTAAAACCTAATACAAGGATTACCTTCTATAGATTTTATACTTCAAATAACATTCCCCTCTAAACCCTCCTGATAGGCTCAACCCATCCCATACCAATACGGATATGACATTGCCGGTGACCACGGTGAATTCAAGCAGACCCGACAAGAGCATGGAGATGGACACGGAAACGTACAAGGAAGCTACGGATACACCGATGCCCACGGAATCTACAGACAAGTCGACTACGTAGCTGATGCCCATGGTTTCCGAGCTGCCGTCAAGACCAACGAGCCCGGAACTGAAAGCCAGAACCCCGCTGATGTTGAACTCCATGCCCAACCCGCTCAGGTCCACCAACCCGCTTACGGATATGGTGCACCCGCTCCCCGACACGGATATGGACTCTACTAAGTAAATAATTTGGATTTGTCTCTTAAAACTATAAATACTTAACACAAGAAATTTCTAAGTTAGAACACTGCCTATTTACTGATGGCTACGCATCTTTAAAAGATGAGCTAATATTCCAAATTCGAGAAAAAAAGTCACAGAATAACAAAAAAAAAAACTCAAATATCTATCAAATCTATTTTTAAAAAAAAAAAAAAAAAATTAAATGTATATATGAGTATCGAACATGCAAATCTCCAATACAGTACAATTTTTCCAATCCCTTAGGTAATCATCATATGATATTCGAGTTTCAGTAATATATGAGTCAATATTTGACTTTAAGTTAAATAAAAAAATATTTAGAAGCAAATTAATTCTGAAAATAAAACATTAACTTTAGGCTGATCTAATTTATGTTTCATCGTTTGATAGTATAACATTGTAATTTTTTATATTAAACTTCGAATTTGGGTCAAATGTCTTCTGAAAAGTCATACTAAAAATGAGGTATTTAATCCCCTTCTAAATATAAATATTTTTTATACAAAAATAATAATTAACAGCATTTGAGAATCTCTAGTGCGAAATTAATGAACCCAATATGCTCATCTTAAATTTTCTTGAAGCAACTCTTTCGTAAGATATCATTTTATTCATCCACATTAGTAATTTTTAATATAGTAAGGAAAACTTCTCGACATTACTTTTTTAAGATTAAAATCCGGCCGTTGTTTTTTCAATATATTATTTGCAAAAACCATGAAAATCGAATATTTTAGTTATAGCGTAGATAATTTTATTGCACCTTTTCTCATGAAATATATATATCCTGTTTTCCAAAATAATTTCTACTAATTTACCTAAAGGAGATGCAATTTCATCTAATGTCTTAGATAATCAATTCTCCGATTCTTTTGTTATTGAAATTAGATTTTTAAAAAAATTATTAAGTAAAATTAATTTTAGCATTTTTAGTAGTTAGTAATTTTTTAGTAATTTTATTGTTAAGATGGTCAATTATATACTACTCAAAATTTTGGAAGTCGAATAAAATAAAAAATTTTAATACATAAATTAGTAATGTAGTATGGAATACTTCAATCAACTTTAATATTTAACATTTTGAAAGTTTCAAAATATTTTCATTGGTTCCTCTAAAATTGCTCCTATTTATCCAACTTACATTCTAAAGAAAGTTCTCTATTAAGTGAAAAAATCTTAAACTTTATTACAATCAAAATGAAAATATTAACATTGTTACTTTACAATCAATATAATAACATTGTTTTCTTTTTCAGATTGTAATAAAGAAACGTATAGAAATCACTCGACAGACCTCACAAAAGAATAATTCAAATTGACAAAACGATGCATTTTTCTTCACAAATATCAGAGAATGGATAATCTGCCCCTTGAAGTTCCATAGTTATTTATTATTCAAGAAACAATTTCATCGGGTCAAATTATCACAGAGCTTGCTAAATTAACTTATTTTGTGACGTATTTGTTTTTGTATTTAAAAAAATAGTAGATTAAATAAACTGTTTTTAAAGACAAACTTCCTCTGTTTTCCGTTCTTTGTTCATTTTGTGATTTATAATTTATTTCCAAATTTTAATTGAAGTTCTAAAAAGTTATTTTTTTTATTAAACAACCAAAGTAACTTTAAACTTCAGTAAATGATATCTAATAAGCTTATTTTTTATTTTAAATAACTAAAAGGTTTTGATCCCACAAAATAACCAAAACTTACAATTTCTTCTTTTTATACAAAATTATTAGATTTACTTAATTGTTCTTAATTAGTATGTAAATTTTTTAAGTGGCAGTTTATTCATTTAGCTTAATCAAACTATTCTGAACAAATTCAATTTAATTTAATTAAATTATTATACAATTTTCTCATTAAATAATAATTAAAACCCTACAATATTGGATATTTCAATTCCATATTTGATAAATTTAATTCCAAATATTTCAGTGTGAAGTAGTTTTTCAGCTATTTTTCATTAATACCTGAAGCCAAGAGTCTAAAGTATTTTTCTCTTTTTCCTTAATATTTGTAATCTGAAATAAATCTGAATTTGTCAATATTTCTCTCTTCCTCTCTAAAAGATAAAAAAAGAGGAATTGAAACATTTCTTTATATATCAAAACAGCTGCTCTATTAAACTCTCTACCTTGGCTTGAAATATTCATTTTGCTACCATTACAAAAAGAACAGAAATGCCCAACAGAATTCTTATCTTTTTCTTGTTTTCATTTTACTTTAAAATGTTATTTGTCAATTACCCTATAATCTAAAGATAAGAAATACAATAATCAAAAATACAATTTAAAAAAATCTTGAAAATACAAAATGCTTAAAAAAAATTATAAATTTATAATATTTTTAAAAATAACTATTGAGAACGGGGATTGTTAAGTATCTTTTGTGAAATTTCCGATCAGTAGAATTCGAATGAGTTGCTGTCAAAAACGCATTGATAGATAATTGTAACTTCTATTCCCTTCTGATATAATAAATTAAAATATCACTTTGAAAATGATATTTATATCATATACGATTAACATTCTCAAGAAAAGCAAGTGTTATATAATTTGTATTTATCGAATGCAAAAAAATATATAATCATCATATTTACTAAAAAGTATTAAAAAAACAAACAAACATGCAAATAAAGAATACTAAAAATAACTTTCCCATCCTAAAGTTATCTCATGCATGATGAGCTTGTTAATGTGCAAGATTGAAATCATCCAACAACTTTTCTTGGATTAATTTCATGCTGCTTAGTGCTTATTAAATGTAAAATACATACCATTACATATGTTAAGGCACTAAATATGCTAATATAGAGGATCAAACGTTATTATTTAAAGCTGATATATTGAATAAATGAAATGTTTTTGGAAATGATCACTAACTTGCTATGTGCCTCTTTCGGTTTCGAATATTTTTCCTAATACTTAAAAAAAGCATAGTTTTAATGAATTAATACAGAGATTTCTAAGGAATTTTCTTATGATAAATTCACAATTTATATATATATTATACTGTCTAACTTCTCAAAATACACAGTATAAAAATTCTTATTAAATTTTGTTAGACTGTTGAATATTGATTGTTTAATATTACTAGTAATTTAGAAATTTGTAATTGTAATGAGTCTTTAAGTTTTGTTTTAATAGTGTTCTGTGTGACTCTAAAATCTTGAAGAATAAAGTAAAAGGTAATAATTCACACTTTTCATAATGGAAATATTCCGCTTAGAAAAATTCGTACCTCTATGTTAATTTTCTAACAATAAAAACTATTGTTTAGTAATTTATAATTTCTGTATTTTTATTTATTTCTTTTTTCAGTGAAAGAGATTTAAGGTATATATCAAAGGTGGCATTAATGTATGTTATTGTAGTGTTCAAACCAATCAAGAAGAAATAATGCACTATTCTGTAAGCTGTTAACGGTATAGGAATCCTATCCATATCAGTAAAGAATTCTGCAAAAAAAATCCAAATAGTTCTTATATATTTAGTTCATTAACGTTTTCACACATCCTATTTTAAAAAACTAGTTAGATTAAGCTTCAAAAAGAGAGGAAGTTAACGTACAGCCTTTTAAGACCTGAAATATTTTTGTTTTTAAAAATTAAATTCTTCTGGTTATTAAAACTATTTTGATCCCAATGATACTTGATGAAATAATAATAATAATAAAATTTTTTAAAAATTTCGCTCGCCCCTTGGAACGTAGACGGGATTGTACGAGTTATACATTTTTTAGCTCTAAGTTGAGAGAAGAAACAAAATTCAACTAAAATTGTTACAAATAAGGAAATTATAGATGTATAGTTAACTCTTTTACTGACTCAGTATTTATTTACTGTGAAAATCTTTAAGGCATGTTTTTATTTTCGACAAAAGTAAAAATAAACATTACATTTTCATAGCGTGTTTTTGAACAATTTTTGCAGTTTTCAAATCTGTATTTATGAGGCCTTAAAATGTCATCAACACATCAAATTTGGCAATACAAGTGTGGTCCCAGAAGTACCCAACCCAACAAAGAAAACACAAAAATTTTGGAACAAGAATATATATATTTTTCAACATAATCTCCCTTCAGCTCTATACACTTTATCCCAGAGATGTTCAATAAGTTCGGTACCCTTTTTATAGTAAGAACTGTCTAGCTCCTCAAAATAGCTATTAACGGCCGAATTCATCGTTGGAAAATCTTAGACCACTGAGCCATTTTTTCAAGTTTGGGAATAGAAAATAATCTGAGGGGGCTAAATCTAGAGAATAGGGTGCATGAGGTAGCATTTCAAACTTTAATTCATTTATTTTGGCAATTGAAATAACGGATTTGTGAGCAGGCGAATTGTCTTGATGAAACAGCACTTTCTTCTTAGACAAATGTTGCGTTTTTGGATTGATTTCTTAGTTCTTACGGTGCAATAAATTCGTACATGGTAACGGTGCAATACTCGCCATTGATAGTTTTTATTTTTTCAAGACAGTCAATGAAAATTATCCCACGCGCATCCCAAAAAACCGACGCCATGACCATGCCTGCACATGGAACGGTCTTCGGCTTCTTTAGAGCCAGTTCTCCCTTTTCATTCCATTGTTTTGATGGTTCTTTTGTCTCGGGTGTGAAGTGATAGACCGATGTTTCATCCATGGTTATGAAACGGCGCAAAAATTCCGCTTTGTTGCTGTGAAACTTCACTAAGCACTCAATTAAAACATCTTCACGACACTGTTTTTGCTCGAGTGTGAGCAAATGCGGCACCCATCTTGCACACATGGCTTTCTCATGTCCAAATTTTCAGGTAATACGCAATTTACCGCACTTTTTAAAATGCCAACTAGGTCTGCTAGCTTGTGCACTTTCAGTCGACGATCATTCAGTACCGCTTTGTGGAATTTTCCCCCATTTCTCGAGTCGTTCCCTCATTTGGTAGACAACTGCGATCCTTGTCTTGGCAGCTTGTGCGGCCTCGTTTAAACTGTGCTATCCAATATTTTGCTGTTGTAAACGAAGAAGCAGACTCATCCAGAGAAGAATCTAGTTCATCTTTTATATTGGTTGGGCTAAAGCCTGTCAAATAAAAGTATTGCATAACATAACGATGACCAATTTTCTCCATTTTCACAAATTCACTGGAAACGTTCACTATTAATAGCTGACAAACATACTAAGCAATGTGGCGTCTTCAAACTGTTTTATAGATTCCGTACTTTCTAATACAGTGATATTTTTCAAACTACCACCATCGCCTCTCGGTCAGGCCGGATACTTATGGAACCATCCTCGTAATATGGTATTAATTATATAACAATATATTTTTCGTTTTCATTTAGGTTTCCATTAAAATAATTAAAACAGAAAAGAAAGCTCACTTAGACTATCCTTACCTTTACAGCTGCAGTGACTCAAGAAACGCCCAAGTTGCATGATTATGCGTAACAAAATCTTGAGTCCTACAAGCAGCATTTATAAAGTACAATTAATAATTTTACTATTTTCCTATTATTTAAACATTAAGACAAAAATGAGTATCCTAGCAATTAGAAATATACTGATAATTAGCTTTCTTTGACAGATAAAAAGAAGACGTGTGTTTCGATGTATTTGTAAACAAAGCTAGATTTTTCAGATGAAAGTAAAACATGGACTACAAACAACATTTAAAGTATTCATAATTTATGTTTAGAGCAACTAATACATAATGATATATATATCTTATTTTTTTAAAAATAAATTTTTATATTTGCATCAACATTTACTAAAGTTCTTTTCGCAATAAAACATTAAAAGCACCGTCTATAAGTCCAACTGTATTATATTTTTTTAAAATTCTCTACTATTTTCTTTTCTTTTTCTTTCAATTCCTCTACTATTAGTTCACTCTTTCCCTGTATATATATATATATATATATATATTGTTCAAATTTTCAATCGTTATTAAAATACTTTATATTCATCCATTCAAGTTCAAATACATTTTTTTAAACTTGTAGTGGATGACACTTGATGTTAGTACAGTTTTTTCAAGTATTAATTCATTAATTAAATTAAAAAAGGAATAAATGGCAGCAGCCAAAAAATAGTCCAACTGCATATTTAGAAAAGAAAATTGTTCATTGTGTCCCTGAAGCTCAATGGATAGCGCGTTGGACTTCTAATCCAAAGGTCATGCATTCGA
>BMAV01019274.1:39004-56873 GCA_019973955.1 Trichonephila inaurata madagascariensis
GATTCATTTGAAATCTGTGGTAACCGGTTGAAGAAATTTTCTGATTGTTTTTTGATGAAATCAAGAAGCGGCGGAACATTAAGATCTTTATGCAAGACTTCGTTCCTGACAAACCAAGGTGCGTTTGCTGCTCTACGCAGTTGAATGTTTTGAAAAGTGTGCGATCTTTTCAGGTGAGTAACTGCCGCCCCTGCCCAGATGGGAGAAGCGTACAACATGATGGGGCGAAGAATGGCTTTGTATAATAGAACCTTGTGCCTTAATGCGAGCTTGCTCTTGGGAGAAATCAAGCGATTTAGAGTGTTTCTCATTCCAGCCGCCTTTTGGTGGGCGGAACGGATGTGTTTAGCAAAGTTTAATTTAGTATCAAGTATTAAACCTAGGTACTTATATTCAGTAACCCAGGGGATAGGCTGATTAAAAATGTTGACATGCAGGAGGTTTCCGATGCACCGCTGTCTCGTAAAGAGGAAAGTTCAATATCATGTATAGAAAACAAAATGGAAAATCGCAAGAAAAATAGCTTTCTATTTTGTCCCTTAATATTGTGGTTCTGTCATATGTATATACATATTTATATTAATTGTAACTACTTACTGAAGGCCAGTGGATGAGTGGTTTTTGCGCATCGCGCTTTCGCACCACAGGTCTGAGGTTTAAACCCCGGTCTTAGCAAGGTGACTCAGCCTTTCATCCCTTCAATGGGTTGATAAATGATTCCAAGCTTGCTTAGGAACTTTACTCTGGGGGTTTCGCTTCAGACTGACCACCTGATCGGGACATTTTCTCATGCACCTCAGGGCCCAAGGTCACGTATACTGTGTTGGCCCTCATGAGCTGTTGCATCACTGAGTTATAAGTTTGTTAACTATTTAATAAAATGTTACTAAAATAAATTTTTTCTTTGTTGACCTTAGGAATTGACTAAAAAGTATTTTTTTCTTACGTTATTTGTTTATTATTCTGATCATTCAGTGTTATAGTTTCGGTCACTTACATAGAAATAGGTAATTATTTCAAAAGCAAAATTTGGTAAAAAATTCTTATAATACTTAATTACATAACGGGAATTTTTAAACTATGAAATATTCCTTTAGATGCCGCATACAAGGAATCAAAGAAATAATTAAAAAAAAACTTTTAGTATTTTTCGCTAATGATTGTAGATATAGGTCATTAAGATCCGCACTCTTACAAAAATTCCTGAAAATTTTAGAAGTCCTAGGATTTTGACAAAATTTGATAGAAGTCTTAATTTTGACAGAAAAAGAGATTCTTAAAAGAGATACACAAAAAACAAGTAATGTAAAAAAAAGATTAAGTCAATTCCTACTTAGATCAACAAAGAAATATTTTATTTTATAGCTACTTTTTATTAAATAGTTACAATTAATATAAATATGTATATACGTATGACAGAGTCACAATATTAAGTGGTCATTAATTTTCCTTAATTATCATTAAAGTATCGAATTGTTATGCAAAACAATCGTGTATATAAAATTTCAGTTCAAGTGAATGCTTTAAAACGTGAGAAAAAAAAAACTCTTTTAAAGTTTTGATACAAGTCTCCAAAAGAATCGCTAAGTCACCAAAAATGATGCCAGCGTGGCTGTATTTGTAATTCTTTCAATAATTAGTTTTAATAAATTAATTTTTATTAATTATAATTATATTATGGTATTGTCATCCAAAATAATCATGTATATAAAATTTCAGCTCAACTGAGCGCTTTAAAATGTATTTTATTAACGATTGAAAATTCCACCAAGAAAAATAAGTAAATATAGAGAGATCGTGAGCTAATAGTAGAAGTTGAAAACACATGACTTTACTCGAGGGTAAATTTTTTTTTTACTGTTGAATTTTTCATTTTTTTTAAAAGAAATTGTTTTCTGAAATCCTTTTTTTTTAAATATGTCATTTTCTTTCGATTAAATGTCCTGGTAGCTTAGTGGTCAAGGTAACGGACTCGTGACTGGATGGTCATGAGTTCGAGCCTAGTACCACTGAAGATCCAGCGTGTTGGGGACCGATGCACGCGTATTAAGTACATCGAGACTCAAACGTTCTCTCGTAGTGTAGGGTGGAAATTAGGAGAGGGGGTGTAAGCAAAGGTGTCGTCCTTGTCAATTGACTATGATTAAAGTTATACGAGGCCCGACGCCAAAAACCCTCGTGTAGCTGAATAGCGTGACGTTAACATTCACTCACTCACTTTAAATCATTTAATTACATATATTGACATACCTAAAGCTGCATATGTATGTATTTCTTAACCCAGAGAATTTTCCTTCTATAATATATGATAAATATATTTAAAAGTTATATCTCCGACTATACGTTCATAACCGTGATTTTGTAAAAGCGTATAAATGTGGATAATATTTACGATATTTAGTGTCACTGTACAGATGTCTCAGCTATACACAGGCAAAATATTATTATAATAGAAGCATTTTTGACAAGAGGAGAAATTTTTGAAAAAAGGTTATTCTAAGTTAATTTTTTGCCGAAATATTGTATTTAAGTAATTTTTTTTTTTTGTCAAAATGTCCTTAAAACAATTTTATACATGTATTCTAATCTAAGTGACACTAAATATCATGAAAATTATCCATTTATGCGCTTTGTTTAAAATCTCGATTCCGAACGTAGTTAGATACCTTAATTGATGAATATTAATGAATTGCATTCCTACTGTACTTTTTAATTTGTCTTTATGGCTATAACTTCATATCTACATTAAATATCTTTATGATTCTTAGCATTGAATTTTAAGATATCCTAATGAACATGTATCTAGATTGTTAAGGGTGCTGTACACTGCCGCTGGCAGAAAATAAAATAAATGTAGTATTCTTTTAAAGCATATTATAACAAGACAAATTCAAATCACACTTTTCCAGGGACATGAATATATCCTCAGGACAGCTAATTGAATATTTCTTCTATTATATTTTTGTTTAATGAACGTGTTAGCAATTAATCATGCATATCATTAATCATCATATACTTTTTAAACCACCATCAATGAGTAAAGATTTCAAAGAGAAACAAAAGAAAAAAACATCAACATTGGAACACGAACATATGCAGGACTTTATAAGTTTGTCGTTACAAAACTAGACAAGTAATAATTATCATTCCATTCTTTTAGTAAATAAGTGATTATTTTCTTAATATAAAAAAATTGTTTTGTAAGTTTTATTTGCATTACCATTAATACGGAAAATTTAATTAATAAAAACTAAAGTATATATATTTTGTCTTTTTTCATAACTCTCATAGTGATATTTTTTTCATAAATATGAATTTTCGTAAAATGCGTCATGTTTCTTTTCTTCGAAATTCTTAAACGACTAAAAATAAATTTCTATAAGCATACAAAGCCTTCATGTAGTTCATTCAGTTCGTAATAGCATAATTCAAACTACTGTTAATTTGTGGCGGTATCTAAATAAAAGCCAGTAACAGCCTCCGGAACGGAGTGATCACTTTTGTCTAGTGGTATGTTACGTGCTAGTTTAACTATATTATAACCCCCCCCCCAATACTTACTATAAAATTATAATACAATAAGATGTCCACAGTAATTCCATTACCGCTATTATTATTTAATACTTTTATTGAAATTCAGAATAAAAGAATTTGTTTCGAGCTTTAAAATTATCTGATAATTATTTGATTTATTAAAATGGATATTACTAAGAAGAATTTAATATTTAATGCAGCTGTGCGTATTGTTTTTCTCCCTCAAGCAACTCTCCAACATGAAATTGTACGTCTTTATTTGAAGTATTTGTGGTGCTGCCATCTACCGCAATTTGAAGAAAGAGGAAGGAAAATCAGATTTTTAAATAAAATACTGGTTCTTTTTTATTATGATAAAATGTAACAATTACTTTAGCTCTTTACTTGATGAGTGTCATATAAACTTAAGCAATATTAGAATTTCAAATATATAAATAGAGTTCTAAAAACGCGTAAGAACTATGCATTCGTCTTAGAAAAAATTTAATAACGGTAAATATAATTTTGTTATTTCAAATTTTAAGAAACATACTGGAACAAATAAAACTTAGGTCTAATTAAAAAATCATCATAATTGAAGTAATTGGATTGGGTTGTAGATCGGTTTAAAGTATCCGAATGTTTATAGTTTAAAAACAAACTTTTAATTACAAAAACTATGAAGCAAATTTTAAATTCTTTTTCTGAAGATGGTTAAAGAATATAAGTTGGCTTACTATTTAATCTAGTTCTATACAACTAATTATTTAAAAATTTATTGCGAGTACAATAGAAAAATATGGTTATGGCATTAATTTGCATTCAAATGCGCTCCGTCCTCACAACGACGGACTTACTTATAAGTACTCTTTGTACATGAGTCTAAATTTTTTACCTTTGTGTGGAAAAATTAGGAAATCATTTTACCCAGGGGTCCTTTACTTTTAAAATTCAATGCATTACCTTGCATGAAGATGTAGATCGTAGACCCTCCTCAACAGGACTCTACCTCTCACAGATCTGTTCTTCAATACATATAAGTATTGAACATAATTAATTCAAATATAAATGTGCAGTTAACAAGAAAATTATACTAAATGTTATTTAAGGTATCCGACTACGTTCGGAACCGTGATTTTGCAAAAGCGTATAATTGGGTAATATTTATGATATTTAGTGTCACTTAGATTAGAAAATGTATATAAAATTGTTTTATAAGAGTATTATTACAAAAAAAATTATTTAAGTACAATATTTTGACAAAAAATGAACATAGAATGACCCATTTTCAAAATATTCTCTTTGTGTGAAAAATGCTTCTATTATAATAATATTTTGCCTTATATAGCTCAGACCTCTCTACAGAGGCTCAACTAGAATTTTTGAAACATATTACTTAGAAGTGGGTTTATCCATATTTTACGACAACAGAAGGGAGCAATTTTAAGAAAAAAACGCCGATAATTATTTCAATTGGTGGTAACTCTGAAAATCATGTGAATATTTCAAAATTCCTAGTTCAGACTCTCTGGAGAAGTCTTTACTTTACATAAGCGCGCGCGAAATGTTTTTATTATAGAAGCATTTTTTATAAAAGAACATTTTGAAAAAAGATATTCTAAGTTAACTTTTTGCCAAAAGTATTTAAATAATTATTTTTTTCAAAATCTCCTTAAAACAATTTTATGCATGTATTATAATCTAAGTGACACTAAATATCATGAAAATTATCTATTTATGTGTTTTTTTTTAAAATCACTTTTCCGAACGTAGTCGGATACCTTAAACTGTTCAGGCATCTGATTATATATTGGTAACTAATTAAAACACAAAAAATGCATTAATACTTTTATTTTAAATAATACAAAAATACAAATGTAATTCTGTAAATCTCCTTACTATTAAAGTAATACATTAATACTTAAATATATGAAAATATTTAATGTTTCTTTATTTATTTAAAACAAGTTAAAAATAGGATAACACGAAAAAAATATTTACTTCCAAAAGTTACATCACATTGAAAGTTACATATGCATTTCTTTTTTAGTAGTTTAAATAATATTACACAAATAATAGTTAAAATCATAAATATTAATAACTCATAAATTCATGCAGCATGGAAAAATATTTAGTTAAAATCTGATTTATTAATATAAGTATGGCTAGAATTGAGACTTGTTGTTTATTCAATGTAATTAAATGACATTAATAATATAAATGTATTTTTGTTTTTTATTACATGTATTTTTATACATCGCAAATTAAGTATCTAACTGTGATAAAAACTTAATGTAAAAGTAATGAATCAGGTTTTTGATTCTCGAGTATTGATTTCACGAGATCTTTCCTTGGACTTCTAGTATTGGCATGCATTATCTTCTCCAAAGAATTATGCAGTATCCATTGTGTTACTTCGACTGTGTAGTTAATAAACAATTAACCAACCAACCACTCGCAGAAATTATTTAATGGTATCTTAAAAGCAATGTTCTCAAATATTAAATAAATGAAAAATGATTATAAATAAATATGAAACGTATTCTTCTTTTCTATTATAAAAAGAAAAAAATTCGTGTAAGCCATTGATCCTTGGTTTAGATATTTAATTTAAGCGAAGAAAATTTCATAGAATAATGAAAATAATCTACTATAAATTTGAGGGATGTCAGATATATAACATTTGAGTCCCATGAATTGTATTGTAAGAAAGACATTCATACTTAGTTTTAATCTAAAATTGTAAGACTTTTTTTTAGTGATGCTACTAAATGTAAGCTCATAAGATTCCCAAACTGTGAGGCATGCTCCCTAGGGAGGCAAGATAACCCTGCATAAGGAGGGGAAGGGGGGTCGAAAAGTCGAAAATGAAATATTATTTAAAAATTACTAATTTACTGAAAGGAAGCAAAATACAATATACATTCTGACATAATAAAAAATAAAATAAACATTTACACTTTTATAATATGCTTATAAATGTATCAGTACCTCACAATGTATTTGCTAATTAACTCATCAATAATAAATTAAGAACAAGTCTAATAATTACTAGTAGCTGCCATGGGCTTGTATTGCAAAGCAAAGATTTTTCAAAGAAAGGTTTAACATTAGAAAAAAATTACCACTCTTTCTTTCTCAATACTTAGCTGAGATCCTTCTGGATGATTGAGGATATAAATTTTTAGCTTGGTTAAAATCATTTTGCAATCTGTTCCAACTTAAAAATTAGAAAGGAGAAGGAAAACTTAATACTTATCATATTATCTAATAGTAACTTATTTAAAATATCTCTTACTTAAAAAAGTAACATACACAAAATTTAATACTTATCTCGATAAATTACACGGTTTATAGCTGAGGTCGTATAGTAGCTTTAGCGTCAAAGTACATTATTATTGCATTTAATGTATTATCATTGTATGGGAGGGGAGGGGAGAGAGCGTGATGAAATTCATGGTTAAAAATTGGGTCGTAAATATTGAAAGTTTGAGAATCATAATCGTAAGGTTCAACATTTGATTTCGGCTCAAAATTGTAGGATTTTTATGAAACAATATTAATTAAGCAGAGTCTCTTCTGAGCACAATTTCAGACAATCTACAAATGTATGTATGAAATTCATCATAATATTATTTAATAGGCATATTTGTTCAAATTTTTTTTAACTATTTAGATGGTTTTTTATTAAATGTTAAAAAAATTGGAAATATGAACTTGGAGCGGTTTTTTTCAGATTGAAAGGGTAATTAATATCAATTAGTCTTATCTATATCATATAAGACGCAATACATTAAGTCTCTTTTGTTCACATCAATTAACCTTTTCTTCAAATTTAAAATGGGTCACATATATGATACCCCAAAACATAGTGCTAAACTAATACAGTAGAGTCCCGAAAACTCAGTACTCGATAACAAGGCAGTCTGGATAATTCGGCCTCATCCTTGCAGGTCGAAAACACCCCACGTGCAGACCCATTCATTGCTGCTGTCACAGTAAATGAAAATGCCGGAAAATGATGAAATTAACGTTGAGAACACCGTACAAATCCCTAAAATACCACACAATGAGGGACTAAAGGCTGTCGAAACCGCCTTTCAGTATTCTGAAAAAGTTGCGTCGGTAATGAACTTACAGTACCTTCGTCGTTCGTCTTCGTGATGAAACAGCGAAAAGGTAGGATGACAGTACGAAAGTCAACAGGACATTTCTTTTTTAAGAGTAGCCAGTTTTTGCAAAGTCGGCTACTTAATTATCATTATAGACAGATTCATGCCTTCATAAAGTATTTTTCTGAGGTGAGTTTGATTAGGTAAATTACTCTATACCAGAGGTTCCCAAACTTTTTTGTCTCATAGACCCCTTGCGATGTTTTTCAGTATGGGGTAGACCCCAGCTTAATTAATATTGAAGTTTTGCAAATTTATCAACTTAAATGTCTTTTTGACAGCTAGTACTACTACTACTACTTTAAAATAATTAAATTTATAACTAATGAAGAGTATAGAGTTAAAAGTTTAAAAAGCATATGTTAATTAATAAAATTAAAAGTTAATTAAGATATAAAATAACTGTTAAATAAAATAACCAAACAACACACTATTGATTTTAATGGGAGGGAGGAATCTGGCGCTACAATAACAAATTTTCAACATTTAATATCAATCTTGTCAGGTTTAACCTTAAATCTCCTCTGTTAGTAGTGTCCAGTTTCTTTTTTGATTTTGGAGATCGGCAACTGCGCTGAAACTCCTTTTTACTAGGAAAAATAATTAAAATCTTCCTCACGATATTCCATAATTCGGGACAAATAACATGTTTTCCTTTTTAAAGCCAAAATTGCTGGCATCCGTTTCTAAACTTTAAAATCTTCATTGGTGCATATCATAATCAGTTCCTGTTGTCATGTGACATTTTTTTTTCAATGTGACCATAAAAATTCATTGCCTTCTGTGGTATTACCATAGTCAAATCATTCTCAAACCTGGTTTCCAAATCTGAATAAAAGGCAGCTAAATGTTGAACGTAGGTTAAAACGTTCTAACAGATTGTCTGGGTTAATTTGAGAAAATTCAGGACCTCCAATATTATACTTCCTTAGTTTAATTCTAGAAAGAAACGCTGTAATGATTCCTGTTTTAAAAAAAATTATGTTTTCGTCTTGTAAGGGCAAATTAACTTAATTAAATTTAGGAAATAAATCTGCTAAATAAGTAAAACTTGGTTTCCACTTGATTAATTTTTCTTTTAAATTTAAAGTCCCGATCTAGTTTAATGAGAGCCAATATCACCACTTACACCTCATTGACCCCCAAATTATTTTTTGCTGACGTGGACCCCTGCAGGTCTTCATAGACCCTTGGGGGTCTATACAGACCACTTTGAGAATCACTTCTCTATACTATGTATTCATTGATCTTCATTTTAAGTAGTAAATGCTCTATGGCTTCATAAAGTACGTACTTTTCCTTTGGTGTATTTCGGCAGTTTATTTTCTGTTGTATTCACAAGCAAACAATGCATACAAGTGCAGTACAATATTTTGTGAAAAAGCACTCGTAATTATTCTTTTTTAATCCTGTTCTCAATAACCCAGCATTTTCGCTAACTCGGCCACTCTTCGTTCTCCATTAGGCTGAGTTTTCGGGACTCTACTGTATTTAACTTTATCTATTAAAGCAACAAAAAAAAAAAAAAAAAATGGTAAATTTATACAATATTTGTACAATCACTCCAATTTATTTTGATGATGAATTTAATTTTTAATATTGTGTTCTGAACTTGAATTTCAACGTGTAAAAAATCATTAATTTTTAACAACCCATAAAATAGACAAACTTCATGTTAGCGTATATAAAGATTTTCAAAAATTTTACATTTTCTAACGATGGAATATTTTTGTGTTGTATGTTTAGCTAATTTGCCTCTAATGTTATACTTGTAAATAAAATTTTCTTTTTCAAAAGAAATTTTTTTTTATCGAGTTTTGAACTGAATGAAATAATACTTAACCAAAAAAAATGAATAATTTTTAACCCGGCACTTCTCGGGCAGGGTACGTCATACCCACCGTCTAATTTTTCTCAACGCTCCTTCTAAACTTTTTGTGGAAAATGAATAGTTTCTAGTGTAGCTAACTTTAAGGTCAGATCCTTTGAGGGGGCCTTAGCTTGAAAGTGAATTCTAAATGTATATTTTGGGATACCGCCTCTTCGGGTATGTCATACCCTGCGTGTGAATCACCGTTACAGTTCTAAGGGCAAGAGCACTCTTTGAATCTTCCCTATGCTATGGCGTATTATTGTAGTTATGATGAAGAAATATGATATTTAAGTAATTTAATAGAAACGGTATTTTCGGATGAAGAAATTCTCTTCTCGGTTATGATGAGGAAGAATCACAAATGATGAAAAGTATAGCAACATGTAGGATTCTTCCACTGAAATCGATCCAGATTTAGAAGAGGGAGACACTGTTGAAAATAAATGTTTTTATATGCAGACTCAAAAACATTTGGGAAGAACGTAATTTTAAAGGAGACAACTGGTACACACCTTATCCACTTTCATATAAACTTTTGAAAAAAAGAAAAAAAAAACTATTGCTGGAACAATAAGAGAAAATAAAAATGAAATTCCAAATTTTTTGAATTTAAAGAAGAGAGAAGTTTACTCCTACATGTTTAGTTTTAAAAAGATACTGATTAAAAAAAAAACTAAGATCCAGTGAAAATATCGCACTTACTCACAACGAGATTAAAGGAGTGTATAAACAATGTACTGAATGCCCTCGTAAAAAAAAGGAAAAACTAAATTTACGTGTGAAAAATGTTATTAACATATTTTATTTCCTACTTTTCTTCCTTTTTAACTTTTGTATATAAATTCTACGGTAAAAACAGAATATAAACAGCTTTGGGTATGAGATACCCTGCACGAGAACTTTCGGTCGTTTTTATCACGCGAGTGATGCTGGGTTAATCAATCGGTGGATTTATTAACTTCTCTAATAAGATATCCAGTAAGTTTCAAAAACTTAAGTCACACACACACACACAAATTAATCAGACTGTTGAAACTATTACATGAGGATTTTATTATTTACGAAATGTGTTTAAAAACTGTTGTGAAATTATTTTTAAGAAGACAAATATACCTTTCTCACTGCATCTTCTTCAAAGTGTATTAAATATTATTACCTTGGATTAGTTTGCTTTTTAACATTCTACTGAAAAAACGTTGTAATCATATTTGATCTTTCCATAACTAAAAGAAGTATTAAGAACAACAATATTATATTTTTTAAAAAGAACCGATTGACTATTTATTTTTAAAACAGGGTTCATGTGAAATGGGAAGTTTCTAAATTAAAATGGAAGATATTTTACTCGAGTTAAATTAGGAAAAAGTGTCCACACTCATAATAAAAAACTTTTTATAATCACATTTTATTTTTATTTTATTCCTTCTTGTACAATATGTATGAGGCAGGGGTCTTATAAAATATGAATTCATCAGAGAAAGCGACCAGTAGTCTCCCTATACTGACAGATTAATCTATAGAACAAAATTCGTTAAGAAACCTTACGTTAGAGTTGATAAGGCCGGGCACAAAGTAATTGTCTTTTCAATATTATTAGGATAAGGTTGGGCTTTGTTTTCTTTGTGAGAAAGCACTGTAGCCGAAAAGATGGTTTGCTCATAAAGAAAGAATCCTCAATTGGGTTAAGTAGGAATGACATTGGCAACATTAGCCGTCAGATTTGGACAAATCTAGAAGAAACTAGGAAAATTATTTAAGGAGATCATTTAAGAAGCTCCTAGAATGACTTTCCAGCCGGCTTGGGAAGATGCAGAGAAGAAACATTAGTGTGTGTCAAAGTTGACAGTGACTGTGCGTTCATGCGATATTGTAGAAACAGATTTATATTGTTGTGCGAACTTTGATTTCGTACTATTTTGGATTTTATGCGTGTTAAATGTTTCCTGTTAAAAGTAAAAACTATTATATTTACTAAACAGTTCCAGAATAAATCACTACTTGTTCCGTCAGAGTCTCGACTACCCTTTCTAAATTTTAAAGCCTTTCAACTACGTACAATATCTAGAACAATTTTTCCCTAACTTTCTTCTTAAATAAATTATTTTTTTCGAACGAACATATTAAATATCTCTCATTCTACCTCCAAAAGCTCTTAATACATTTCAATAAAAACTGTCATATATATAAAAATTCTGTTACTTGATTTAAATTAGCTTTAAATCTTTTCATTAAATGCAGCAATATAAAATTTTAATATTTTTTTACAGTTTCCCAATCAATACATATCTTATTGTACAATAAAACAGAGAGCGAAACAAATGACAGAAAATTATTTTACTAAGACAATAAATCAAAATAAAACTGCTCTTTTAAAGTAAAGTACAAAAGGCCATTGAGGACAAACAGGGTACTTATTAAATTGTTGCAATATTGTTGAACTAATTGATTAATATTATTCGCGCGATTTAGTTTAATAAATGGGTGTAGCAAGGAACACTTTCGAATTTTAGGACTCACACTTAACTTACCTACAGCTGGAAAATCTTCTACTTAAGAGTAAAGCTCGAAAAAAACAAGTTTACAAAGTTGTCATTGTTCAACCACACCTTCTAAGAAAAAAAGCAAACTCTCACGCATTATGATTACACTTTCCACAGCATAATACGTTGCACTATTTATTTTAAAGTGATCATTGATATTTGACACTTGTAACTTCTGCCCTTATTTTGGTAATTGCAAAAAGTTAAAAAACACGTGTGAGCTCGGTTTCGTTTGCATTTCAGTTTACTACTTATTTTTTATTTTTTGATTTCCGGTTGCTTTTCTTCTCGGCGTATAATAAATGAATTCATTCCAGCTTTTCTTTGAACTCAGTAATAAGCACAATTGTAGTACCATTATGATTTTACAATGAAAGAAAATGTTAAGCTTGGAACAAAAGAATAAATATATTTTTTATTTCTGTGTTTGAGCAGGGCAATAATATATTTTTCTGTATGTCATCGGTTAATTTGCTCTTCAGAATTCTCGTCTGATTTTGTTTCAACTTATTTTGTACGAAGATACTCTTATTTCTGAAATGAATACTCACTATTTCATTGTTATTTTATTTCAGAAGTTATGAATGAGAGAGAAGGATTAAAAGAGATTTCTCATCGTTTTTAGAGACCCGTTTTTGCTCTTTATCTGAATTAAGATGGCCTGGAAGATTAAAACAAGTTTTCATTTAGATTTTTAAAATTCCTTTATAGCTTTGAATTAGGTTTATAAAATATTGCATGAATAAAGTTGAACTTATATTTTAGAGGGTAAATTAAGATTTTTCAAATAAAATTAAAGAATTTTGAATTTGTTCTTAAATAATACATGTAATTCATAATGTGATACCATTCAAACAAAAAACCACTTACAAAAAAAATTTAACGTATTTTAATTTTAAAAAATAATAATTTAATGTACTTTAAATGCGATTTAAGATATTTAATAATGTCGTAAATCGCATTTAAAGTACATTAAATTATTATTTTTTAATTAGAATACGTTAAACTTTTTAATCATATTTGGACAAAAAAGTTATTCTTGCAGCTTCATATTTCTATAATACATTTCCTTTTCTTTATACATTTTATACACAATGTACAAATGCATATAAAATTAGAGTATTCTGAGTTTGTAATCAAGTAATTCATTTAATTAAACTTATTATTTGTCTGTAGACAAAAATTGTAATGTATTTTAAGTTAAAAACAATTACTTAATTTACGTTAAATACACTTACAATACTTGTTGAGTAAATACAAGTAATCATATCCGGGCAAAAAAAATTATTTTTGCAGTTTCGGATTTCTATAGTATTTCCCTTTCTTCATACATTTTATAAATAATGTGCACAATGTATATGCACATACACTCTGTTAAAGCACAATGAACAAAATAAATAAATAAATAAAAAAAAGGAACATTTTTTGCAAGCAAAAGAGAAAGTATTTATTTAATTTTATTTCACATGTCAATCTTATATTTCTGAAATTCAAATTTTGTAATTAATTTGTAGTAAACATATATTAACATTGCAAGTTACTCTGTTTTTAAAACCTTTTTGTAAAAAATAAATAAAAAAAACTTCCGCAAATATCATAATGTCACTCCTTTTTTCCCCAAAGTTCTCTTTTACAGTTTCTCTCAACTATTTGTTTAGCATTTAGAAATGCGTCATTTATTTCCACGTGAGACGACTGAACTTAGTCCATTGGCTGAGTGGTAGCATATCGCTCTGAAACGACACAGATCTGGGGTTCAAATCCCGGACTGGTCAAGGTCGACTCTGCCTTTCATCCTTTCAGTGGACCGATAAATGAGTACGAAGCTTGCTGGTCAACTAAACACTGGGGGTTTTGTATCAGACTGACCACCTGACCAGAACATCTGCTCATGCACCTCAATACCCAAACGGAGATGGACACAGTAGGCCTTGGCCCTCATGGGTTGTTGCGCCGCTGAGTTTAGTTTAAAAATGAAAGCTCCTTTTCAGCTGCTTAAACCACAGAGAGAAAATCTGCGGGAAAGCTACAATAAACATTTTATTATAGAATCAGCTTCAAAATTAGCTACAAGCTCTAAAAAGAGTCAACAGCAATGAAACTTAATTACATATACTTAAAAACACTTGGCATACATATCTGTATCTATATCTATATATATCATTCTGTGAATAAAAATTTCGAACAATTCTTTGATAATGATCAGATCTATATGGACGAAATGTTATCAAGAGCGACAATTAGTGCACTTTAGTCTTTCCACATATTTCTATTGTATCACACTTTTTCGCTTAAAAACATGTGCATAGTAATTCTTACAACCTAAAAATGGCTATACATTTAATCACTTTTTTATCGGAAGTACTAACATCTCGCAATTATGATACAGGTCCTTAGGAAAGCCGGAATATCTTTTAATAATAATGGAATTCGAATCTTGTTAAGATATGTATCCAAATATAAGAAAAAATGTATATCTCCTATTTTTTGACACACGCTAGTTTGTAAACTCATAAATTTTATCAATTATTTCAAATTTTATTAATTCTAAGTAAACTCTGATTTCTCGTACGAAATGTTTCTGGTCTATGATATTGGATCTAATACATATTTTTTCTTTTAACTTTTAAATATTTTGGAACTTCCTTTTTTTTTCTTCCAATTTTCTCATATTATGTTCCCGATTTGAAATTCATATTTTATTGCGTTACTTTTTATGTTGTTGTTGTGTGTGTGCGTGGTATTTCTACCAATAAGTTATGGAACTACTCACAAGTTTGATCAGCGAACAATAGTCTAACCAATATATGTTAGCACTATTGTGAAACTTATATAAAATAGATCTCTTCTTTCTTTTCATTTAACATGGATATATAAACGATTACGTTATTTTTAGTAAAACTATGGAATATATCCTGTTATTTAAATTTAATAAAAACAAATTTTGACACAAGCAAAGCAGATTTTTTTTTAGATTTACAATTCAATTTTATAATTAAATTTTAAAGCGTAACATTTGTGATAAATTAATGTTTACTGCAGTGCTTCTCAAACTTTATGTACTTGCGACCCAATTTTTAATCATAATTTTAATCGCGTCCCCTCCGTACCATAATAACGCATTGAATTAAAAAAATAATATAATTTGACGTAAAGCCACAATACGACTTTAATCCTAAATCGTACAAATTATCAAGAGAAGTATTAAATTTAAACGCTGTATATATTTTATGATATGACCATAGGGTCATTGGTAATTATAAAACTTGTCCTTAACTTAGTATTGCTAAATTAACTATGAAACACATTGGGCAGAACTGATTCATTTATAAGTGTATTATATCACAGTAAATGTGTATTTTATTTTTTTTATTACATCAGAATGCATTTTGTTTTGCTTTCTTTCAGGAAATTAATGAATGTTTTTTAAATAATCGTTTGTTTTCAACTTTCGATATACTCGCGCCCCCCTTGTAGGGTTATCACGCCCCCTAGAGGGTCGCGCCCCACAGTTTGAGAAACACTGGTTTACTCTAATTAAGTTTTCTAATTCCTGTAACATTTAAAGTAACATTAAATGTAACATTTGTGATGTGCTTTTCATTTTAACACTATTTAAATGCTTTTTTCAAGTAGCAACAACCGCCCCTTAATTTAAAGAAATATTTTACTTAATTTTATATACAAACAAAATAATCACGTAACTAAACAAATAAAAAAAATTCAATAATTACAAAAGTTTTATACTCATTGTTTAGAATATAATTATCCTATTAACTTTCTTTATACATATATTTATAATTTCTATAAGTTATTTTCCCATCTGTAAATAATATACTCTTCCTAATTTGTCGTATATATCTATTCATATTATGTTTGAATACACTTAAAGGTTTCAGAATTAGTGTTGTCGATATGTTTCGTTTTTGGTCATTTATTTATTTCTTATACTATTATGTACATATTTTCTACTGAAGCACACTTAACGTTGCATCACAGCTGTAAGTCTGTGACAGATTAAGAAAAAATAGTAGTCAATTTTGGTCTATTGACTTCTTTATTATCTTTTAATAGATCTCCTGTTCTAGGTTTAAGTTTTCAAAATATATTGACATTTGATTTAAAGAATTTATGTACTTCTATAAATATTAGGTGAAGGCCCAGTGGGGTCGAGTATCGCGCTTCCACACTACAGCTGAGGGCTCTATTCCCATGCTGGGCGAGGTCGACTCAACCTTTCATCCCTACTTCAGTGGGTCGATAAATGAGTACCAAGCTTGCTTGGGGACTTAAACACTGGGGGTCTTGCTTCAGACTGACCACCTGATTGGGACATCTGCTCATGCACCTCAGCACCCAATGGTCACTTATACTAGAATGCGCACAGTAGGCCCTGGCCCTAATGGGCTGTTGGGCCACTGAGTTTGAGTTGAGTATAGATACTAAAAACTGCCACAGTGAAGCAACTGCTACCATTTCATTATTTTGTTTCCAAATTTAATGATCCTTGATGCGTGATCTCATGAAACAACAAATAAGAGATCTGACGTGATTGCTTGAGACAATAAATGCTGAATTTATACTTCTTCATCCTAACATACCAAAGTCTTTTAACATTGTCGATCGGGCCAAATTGTCAAAACCGTTAAATTTCCTCCAAGTGCTTTCTACTGATTTTATTTTGGTGTTTATTTGCGGTTCTTTTTAAAAATTATTTTACTGTATGCTGATTTTAGGGAAGCCTTTGAAGACTTACTATAGATATGTTTTCGATAACACCACAGTCAGTCATTTACTGCAAAGCATTACTAACAAAAAAGACTGCTAAACTATTGAACACGGCTTTTTTCAATGTAGTTACAATTAGTAAAATTGTTTGTTGCTTCCACATGTTGTTGACTTTTATATTGTCACCATACACAGCGCTCTTCTCCACTGGCAATAAACATGGGAGTTCGGTTGAACTGCTAATTTTTACGGTAGCATTACGTAGGAATCAAGAGCTTATAGCGGAGTTCTCCATGTTCCAATATAGATCGAAAATAAAATGAGATCCATCGGTGTTTTATTGAATTATTATGGTAGTTTTATAATAGATTCAAAAATTGTGAAATTTAGATTTGGGATTGCCTTAACAAGTTTGATTTGAATACAGAAAAAACCACAGATAGTTTTCTTATATTATTTTTTCGCATTTATATTACATTAAGTTATTTGTAAAATATCCTTGAAATGTAATGATTTACAAGACTGAAAAGACGTATATGTATTGTTGCATCAGGTTACTATGACAGTACCATTTTTTTTAATTTTATATAACTGGTTTGTATCTCATTTTTTTCTATACAAATATATATATGACATCGCGCGATGAAGTATAAAGCAATCTTAAAACCCATAATCTATAGATTCTCTTATAATCGCTATCCGCCACATACAGTAACCGATTTGTCACAGTAATGCGGTAATGTGCTCATTGTTTGATTCTGATTGGACGTACTACGAACAGAAGTAAGCCCCTCAAAATCATTTTCTGATGTATTGTACTAGTTAGAATAGAGGTACCATATCAGGAAGTCATTCTCATTACTTTATTATTGTACCTCTATTTTATAAACCACTATAATGAGTACTTATTCCTGAAACTAAGAAATTTTGCGATTTTCTTAGTAAAATAACCTCCACACACAAATAGTGAAATGTATTTTCTATTTAACGAACTTTTTCTCTCGTGATTTGATTTTTTTCTTCCTATTTTTAAAATATTTCTG
>BMAV01019274.1:59345-74128 GCA_019973955.1 Trichonephila inaurata madagascariensis
TTAGATTCTTTATTATTTTCTTAGTTATTTTAAACGTTTTGATTGAAATAGTATGTATGGTTTTTTTATCACTCATGTTTTCATTTTGAATATTTTTGCCCAATATTCTAAGAAAATAATTAATATTACAAATAGTTTTAGTACAAAAATTTTAGAAAAGTACATACAAATATTTTACCGATACAATTTATACTTTTAAAAATATTAAGATGGCTCATGAATGTTTTATGAAATGAGAAAATAATTCTGAATTCTATGGCAGTATTAAAAATTAAACGAATGCGCAAGATAGAACTCATTTTGGTTCTTATAATGATGGTTTCATTAAAAAATAATATATGCATTATTAGAACCATTTTAAATGAAATCTGAGCCTCCGAACCAAAAGAAATTTTAAATTCCGAAATGTATTAAAATATCTTTATCATTATGTATCTACCATGAAAAAAACTTGTTATAAAGAAGGTTGGTTGTAATATATATAAGATACTGAAAAATAAATGAATTCTACACAGACTGCATTTAATTTACTCTTTTCTTCAAAACATATAAAAGAAAATTTTTAATTATTACTTTTAAACAATGTGATTCATTCATTAAAACATATTGCTATACCATCTCCATGTTCATCAAAAGAAAGTCACTAATTATTTTCCTCAGACTCGCATACAATCTGCTTTATTAGTTAATATTTAATTTTTTTAGACACGGTCTTTTAGATTAAATTTTAAAAAAATAATACATGATTTCATCATGTGGGAAGAACCTATTAAAAGTTGTAGGAGGATTTTTGATCTCTGCCTCTTAGATAATCCTTTCAATAGCGTAACCTACTTTTTAAAAAATACATTCCTTTATACGCCCTATCTTCTATTAAAGCGCCCACTGACTTGTCATGTCCAAACATAACTGATAAGCGTTTAATGTAATAGTTATATATAATGAGTCATTTGCGATATATACTCTAAAAAATAAAGAGCACCAACCGATTTTAAAGAGTCACTATAACTAGTTAAAGACAAAAACAAACCATTTTCTTTATTAGATAGTTTGTTCTGCCAATAACTGGTTGATTTGTCTTATTAAATTTTTACTAGCATTAAAATTCTCCTCTTAGAAAGGACTGTAAAAGAATTGTAAGGTATCCGACTACGTTTGGAATCGTGATTTTAAAAAAGCGCATAAATGGATAATTTTCATGATATTTAGTGTCACTTAGATTCGAATACATGCATAAAATTGTTTTAAGGACTTTTTGACGAAAAAAATTATTTAAATACAATTTTTCGGCAAAAAATTAACTTAGAATAACCTTTTTTCAAAATCTTCTTTTGTGAAAAATGCTTCTATTTTAATAATATTTTGTCTATATATAGCTCAACTATGATTTTTGAAAAATTCACATTATTTTCAGAGTTACAACCCATTGAAATAATTATCGGCGTTTTTTCTTAAAATTTCTCAATTCTGTTGTCACAAAACATGGATAAACCCACTTCTAAGTTATAAATTTCAAAAATTCTAGTTGAGAATCTTCACAGAGGTCTAAGCTATATACAGGCAAAATATTATTATATTATTATTATAATTATTATAATATTATTATTTTTCACAAAAGGAGAATATTTTGAAAATGGGTCATTCTATGTTCATTTTTTGTCAAACTATTGTACTTAAATAATTTTTTATTGTAATACTGTTCTTAAAACAATTTTATATACATTTTCTAATTTAAGTGACACTAAATATCATAAATATTATCCATTTATACGCTTTTGCAAAGTCACGGTTACGAACGTAGTCGGATACCTTAACACTGACCATGTTTATTGAAAGTAAATAACTACATACTATACGTATAATATTTTCACACGAATTCACCTATTATTTGACTTTTTGGTCGATGAATGATCTTGCCATAAATGTACAGAAACATCAAAAAAAAGTAACAAAATTAAGCATATTTTAAGTAATTGTGAAACCTCCATTTTTCTAATGTCTTCAATTTATCTCATCTTAACTTTTCCTTCTTGCCAAAAAAAAAATTCCTCTGTTAATTATAGTAGCACCATGAAAGGAGTTTTAAGTTATATTTAAAATTATTTATACTGTTTAAATTTTGCTGTACATAAATATTTTAAACTAAAAAAAAAATATTTTTTTTTAATTTATGTATCTAAATACAATTTTTTGAAATTTCTGTAATTAAAAATTAAATTTTAGGAATGTATACAGCTTAATTTTATAAATATACTTAATTAAATATTAAATTTCGTACAAATAAATCATAATAATGTTTAATATATACGCATATACTACATTAATACTTATTAGGTGATATTAAACCCGAGAAAGATTCGAATATGTTCCAATTTGGTCTTTGTATCAATTTTTGCCCCCAAATACTACAGATTTTTGAATTAACTAAGTTGCTGGGCTTAAAAAAATTATTTTATACGTTACTTAAATTAACAATAGTTGAAGAAGATTATTTGGTTTGATGAAGGTTAAATATCACACACACATTACTTGGAAATGATGGTTAGAAATATGAGCGATAAAGATCAGAAGAGTTGATTCAAGTTATATACTGAGCCAAACATAAAATTCCTACTGGCTTAAAGTGATCTAAGTATGTATTTCAGCAAATGGTGTTCAGAGTGATACACTGAAAATGCCATACCAAAAAGGAGTGACCAGAAAGGAAAAAAAATTGTCAAAGAGAGACAGAAGACAACAAACAATAATTAACATTTATTTTGTAATGGTACTATACTCGTGACACAGAGAGAGAACAATGTAAACTCAGTCGGTTGTTGAACCACCACGGATGTTTTAGTGCAGAATTAAAGGGGATTCGGAAACCTCTATACCGACAATGTTAAATTGGCTGTTTCCGATTAACCTTTTCTCAATATCTGTTATATGTACATGCTTGAAATTTTTTTTTCATACAATTAAAGTACATCTTTCTCCTTATACTGAAATGAGCTTTTAGCTAATGTCGAATTTTTTTCATAATTTATAAAATATTTCATCAAACATAGTGAAATTTAATCCATTTTTCCCCCAAAAAGTTTGTAAAAAATAGATTTTTGAGTTTTTTTTACAAAAACCTCATTTCAATATATATTAGCAATCTTATAAATATATCATAAAAAAACTTACATACCTGCAAACATTATTTTCGCTGAAAAAGTACATCGAACATCAAAAAAATTTACATATTGAGATAAATGAACTTTAATGTATAATTACTTTTTATTAAAACATTCCTTCTTATACTCCAAATGATCTACATTTTTTTTTATCTCATCATCCTCTCTCTTCCTTTTAAGTCTTTCTTTTTTCTTTCTAACTTCCTTAGTTTTTTGTAAACGTGAGTATTTAGCATTTAACAGCCTCTGTTTGTCGACACCATATTAACTACATGAGACCACATTAAGTTTCTTACACTTTCATTGGAATTTTGTGTACCTCTATGTAAACACTTTCTTAGCAATTCTGGATTAAATGTTTTGATATCCATCATTCATTCAACTTTTAAGAAAAAACAAAATGCTTTGTTTACATTTTTCGCCATTTAAATGGGCGTCGCCCAGTTTCAATGAATGTTTAAAAATAGATTTTAAGGGCTTATAGTTACCGTAGAGGTTAAAGTAAGGTATTTTTAGAAAGGTTAAAGTCTATACAATTTTTGAAAATGTAAAATCTCAAAATTGTCATATTAAGAAGATTTTAGGTTTCCAACACCTCTCTTAATACGAATACAGATCGATTCTTGAATGATGGCTCTCCATTTCCTATTAATCATTTGCCATGGATCATTTTCTAAATGGAGTGGTAGCATGGTATGCATGCGACAATATCGCGTTCCAGACGCGTTCAGTTGATGAGAAATCAGGTGAAAATGGTACGGTAAAGGAAGTATCTGTACATTTTGCTGAGCATTTTGGCTGATACGAGTAGTGTGTAGTGGAGTAGTATAGTGGAGTAAACCTGTTGGTAAAGGGCATTGTCCACTCTCTGAAGGTAAGGGAGTACCACCAGCCGCAGCACGTCATCGACGTATTATTGGGTCAACATAGGGCAGTGATGGACCCTACTTACCCCATTCAGACTACTCACCATATCCCTTATAAAATAGTCTGCCATCTGGAATTGCCCTCGGTGTGTGTGTTGTGAGGCAATAAAATTTCTACAGTGACTTCCTTACCAAAAATATCTTCATGAATATTGCCCATTCTTCAAGTTCCCTCCCATATATCCTACTCAACGGCATTGGAGAGTTGCGCATTTCACATCATGTTCATGATTCGTTAAGATGAGCCTACCCTGAAATTTGCATAAATTTTTCATGGTCACTCTTTCTTTGTTTGCATTTTTTCCATGTCACATAGTTTATAATATTTATATGTTACGTCAATACATTTCTTATCTTAGGGAAAATTTTAAGCAAATTTTATTTCTTAGGTTCAAATTATTTGCAAGAAACAAAATACAAATAAATTAATTTTTTGTTTCAGATATCCTTCTGAATCTACTCAATCTTGAAATAAAATGTTAAAATCCCATATTGAATGAGATATTTATTGATTAATTTTTCAGTGCTAAAATATGCAATAATATGCATTAAAAAAATCGGGATTAGCTTCAAGACAAATAAATATATATATTTTTTTCTGACTAAAGCGTATGCAATGGAATCTTCAAGTTTTTCATCTTATTACTAAAGATTAAACTGTTTTATCCCTTTACAAATCCCTTTATGGAGATCAATCACGAAACTTGTATGTTAAATATTCATCACAAGATTTAAAATAATAGTTGATCTTTAATTTAAATTTCACAAGATGTCAAACTGAGAGTTTATTCTGTCGAACTGTAGAGTGTGGATTTTATGTTTTAATTATTTTTAATTTCTTGTTATTCCTTTTATTGAGGCCTTTTTTTATGAGATAAGCATTAATAAACTTGAAATCTAGCTGATTTCAGAGATTTCAAGATTTTCTTCGACGTGAAGAATGAAACATTTTGGTTTTGTCCACGGTGATATTAAAAAGAAGTACAGCTCAGAGGATCTTATACTGTGGTCCGTGGACCCACGGGTTTCCTCAGCGCCTTTTTAGGGGGTCCACGGAGTCTCTAATGTAATGTTAAGATTTCCTCCTTTACAAAATCTTAAAGGCTTAGTGGAAAAATTGAAAGATGTGCCATCCTAGGCTAGGTCATTAAATTGCCCTTAATGAAAAAAGCTTCACTAGAACATGTATTTAGATCAAGAGTATTAAGTCAGGCGGAGAGGTGTTAAAAATCTTGGGGGTCCGTAATGTCAATCTGATACTTAAAGGGGGTACACGACGATCGAAAGTTTAAGAACCACTGGGTATAGTCTATAAAATTTAACACTGAAAAAAATTAAACAATTCATTTTTAACTAAATATGTAATTTCTAAAACAAAGAAGTACAATAATTAATTAAAAAATTGTGTATTAATTACATAATTTTGGACATTATGTATAGCTTATTCACATATTAGTATAGATTTGAGCTATTGAGCAATTGTGATATTGTTTATGATCTTTGAATTTAGAAATCTAAATTAAATGCAACTTACAACTAAATTACACGAATTATATGCTAAAAATATGTAAATATATTTAAGCAGGAAAATTTTCTTACTGCATTTACAACTAAAACTAATTTTTTCAATTAACTTTTTATTTAAATGAGATATGTGTGTTATGATAATTCGTTAGTTATTCCATGTCTTTCCTTTGTCACGATTCATTAAAATACAAAACAAATTAACCCTTAAAATTCCAAAAGGGAAGGGGGTCTTAGTATAGACAACACATTTAAATATTTTCTGGAGATATATCTTTTCTAGCATTTTCCTTTTCGAATGTTAACAGGGATGAACCATAAAATTGGAAACCAGCGTATCTGTGACACCATGACTTTTGTTATGGTAATGTTATTGTTATTTCATGTCACTTTAAGTCACGAATCTTTTTCAAACAAAAACACTCAAGCAATGTTAGATATGTGACACAAGGTAAGCGATTGTGACAAGGGTGGTGAGTTGACTTACCGTCTTTTTATTTTTTTCCGCCTTGATTTTTTTAAGAGCTGAATAATCTTATCTTGCTCACTGTCGAGCTTGATATAGGAGGAACTTGATAACCTTTAGGTGCTTCTTTGGCGCATACCATAGTTACTTTTTTTGCAGTATTTCTCAAGGTGCAGTGTTTTAGGGATTCGAACAGATAAGATTACAGGTGGTCTTTATGTCGACGAGGTCAGCAGTTAAAAACTGCTTGTTCCAGAGCACTTATGACCTCTGAGCTTGCAAAGTTGTTGACTCCCATTTTGGATGTTCTGTTAGTTCTGGAACTTTAATTTCAGTTTGAAATAACTTAGTGGAAAATTCAACATTCTATGCATATTTTAAATATTTTTAAGAATTTCTAAGCAAATAAAACCATGTTAAATGTTTTGTAATGTTTTCAAGGTTCCGCTTGCTATGTGTCTTGATGTTATTTGTTATTATAAATACTTTTTTTTTCCTTCTAGAACTTCAGAAATATTAACGTAGATTCGATTGCTTTATTTGTGTATATTTTAAAGCAATTTATCGCTTCTTGATTAAAGACTAATTTTCTTATTGCAGAACTCTTTTAATGTTGTTTGTTTAAAAAGATAAGAATTCTGAAGATTTACATCAATAAAACGAAGATTATTTTTCAATTTCTATTATTAGTTCACTCTCTCCCTATATATAATTATTTATATATCTTGTTCAAATTTTCAATCTTCAATAAAATACTTTCTATTCATTCATTCAAGTTCAAATACATTTTTAAACTTGTAGTGGATAACACTTGATGTTAATACAGTTTTTTTCAAATATTGATTACTTAATTGAATTAAAAAATGAATAAATAGTAACAAACAAAAATAATAGTCCAACAGCATATATAGAAAGGAAAGTTGTTAGCTGTGTCTATGTTGCACAGTGGATAGCGCATTGGGTTTCTAATCCAAAGGGTGGGGGAGGGCATACCTGGGATGGCATAATTTCTGAGGATATGACTTCTTGTTTACTATACTATTTTATTAGAATAATTAAATTTATTTAATGAATAAATAGTAACAAAAAAATAGTCTAACACCTTATATAGAAAGGAAAATGGAAAATTGCAAGGAAAGTCGCTTTCATTTTGTCACTTAATAATGTGATTCTGTCATATGTATGTACATATTTATATTAATTGTAACTATTTAATAAAAAGTAACTAAAATAAAAGTTTTCTCTTTTGACCTAAGTAGGAATTGATTTGATTTTTTTTATATTACTTGTTTTCACTTCATACCTTGTAATTTTTTACAGAAATTTCCGTCTCCAAATAAAGTAATATCTTACTGTACTTGAACTAATTAGTAGATCGTGGGAAGTATACTTGCCCCATCAACTTCATTAATTTTTTAATGCTAATGGAAAGCAATCTTCCCACCTATGATTTGGGCAGCACTATGATTAGAACTACAACTAATTTTGGATTTTCAAGATGTAAATGCAAAGGACGACCTGAACAGTAAAAAAAAAAAAATTCCATATGATATATGATTGACTAAATTTCAAGACCATATGTTAATTTTATTAAAAAACAAAGACTATAACATATAAAAACATATATTCTGTACTCTACTAAAGCACATGAGAGGACAAGATATGCTTATATAGCTTGCAATGTCCCACTATGACTGACCCCTGTTTTTTGAAATTTCATGAAAAGTAATATGCATAAATGCTTAGATTTTTCGAAACAAAGCATATCTAGTATATAATTCATTTTGTACTATTACTTGCAAATTATATTTTATAATTATCATGTAGTGCGATATAAGAGGAAATGGAAAACATAAGATGTCCTATATCTTTGAACAGTTCCCAGTGAGCGGCGGAAAGCATTCTTCCCACTAAAGAAATGGTCATAAAAATTAAATTAATTTTAGGTAACATGTTAAATAAATTTCTTTTTAAAATCAATTTCAACCCCAAAGATTTTTTAACATAGCATTACTAGAAAAAAAAGGCTATATAAAGTACTAACTAAAGACATATTAAAGTTATTTAAAATATCGAATTTTAAAATAATCAATCATCAAAATCATACAGCTCAAATTCTTTTTTAAGGTATATAACATCATTGAAGAAAGTATTGTCATACATGTACAATAAATTACATAGAAAGATGAAAATACATATATTGATTATTACATACAATTATTAATATATATTAAAAATAATGACGCATTTTCCTCGGTTTATCTGCAACTCGGTTCTTTACAAATATTTCAAAACCCTGTACTAAAAAATTACATTGCATCAAGAAACCTTGTCGAAAAATTTTACAATAGACTTTTTTTATCATTAAAACCCTCTTGTGCAAGTTCAATTTACTTTTGCCCTCAATAACAACTCACATCTTTCTATGTACTTCATATAATAATTAATTCCATTAGTAGCATTTTTAATTTGACACACATACGTCAGATCTTGTTTTTTTTCAAAAAATTATTAGTGCTACACAATGTATTTTATAATTAATTTAACAGTACAAAGTTAAGAACAAGTTTAATAATTACCAGTAACCCCATGGGCTTGTCATATATAAAATTATATACAAAGGTTAACTCTTATCTTGACATTTGTTTTGTACTGTTTATAATTAATCCCTTATCTGCCGATTAAAAGTTACGCGATTCGCGCTTCCCAATGCTAACCATTTTCCACGTAGGCGCGCGTATGCGATATATGAGGAGGGGGGGGGGTAAGGAATAAAGAAGCAAATAATCTGAAATAAGTAAATATTTCACAAACACTGTCAAGGTCCTTTTTTTTGCATTCTAAAGCCTTCGGAATAATTTTATGGATAGCAGCGTACAGAAAAGATCGTACTTTGTGGAAAGACTTATATGGAGGTATATAAATTAATGCTTTGGCAGGGCGAGAAGTTGATACACGCCAGTGGCACTTAAGAGGTTAATGTCGTACTGTAGCTTTAACGTCAAAGTATAGTATTATTGAATTCATTGTTATTGTATGAGGGGGGAGCGATGAAAATTATGATTGAATATTGGGTCGCGAATATTGAAACTTTGAGTAGCACAGATTTAATCATTTAGTCTTTAGCATTAATTGGTAGTAGTTTGTCTAAGGTACGTCTTTAAAAATTATATGATGATTATTGTCGATTTTTTAATTTTTAAAATATTATTTTTAATGAAATTTACAACTCCTTTTAATTAATCCTGGATTTTAAACTAGCTTTCACTGCAAAATATCTAGGAAGACTTTTATAAATTCTTGATCATATAAACCTTTTTATGTCACTTAATAAATGATAATGCTCAATCAAAAAAATAATAATTTAAACCGTAATAGGTGTATCACAAATTAAACTAATTACATATTTACTAGAGCAGATAAGTTCATTACTTTCCTTTTTAAATGACAACATGAATCTGAAACTGACATGTATGCTTGATGAATGTTGTGTCCAAATTATTTTTTCGGCAATAAATTTTATACGAGTTTTTAATTTGTTTTTAGACACTGGAAAAACTGGATTCAAGAAAGGATTATCTAACTGTAACAAGTTCTTGCTCTACATATGAATTAAATCAGTGATGTACATTATACTGCCTTCTTAAAATTCCTGAAAATAAAAATAATTAATAAAATGATTTTTAAACTGTGAGTCAGGAACTAAAGCATTATATTGTGATAAATTTTTATTATTCCAAATTCAACCTTTTTATCTTAACGCAAAATATTTATTTTGTAAAATATGAAGTAGCTCCTTCCCTAAAGAAAGATAGTGGGCAGATATTATTCACCAACATTTAGTCAGAAATAAAAAATATACAATTGATTATTATCTATAATATATTTATGATAATGACTTAATATAAATTATTTTATATGGTCTGAAAAAGAAATAACTAACAAACTTATATCCTTACATTCACTTGATTTTTTTTCAGACTGAAATATATCATGACTAATAAACTAATTTCCATAATAAAAAGGTAAATTATACATTATTAAGATAGAATAGATTAAAATTCAATAATAAGGAAACTATAATTATATTAAATGCAAAGAACTATGAATCTAAAAAATGAAACTTGAAATTTATAATCATATTAAATTGTAATATATAATTCATGAAGGATTTTGTTTTAGAGAAATTGTGTGTGTGTGTATTAAAAATTCTATATAAAACATAGCATATTCTATATGGTCTCAAATGCCAAACTTCTATATTATATTTCGTTTTTAAGAGACTGGATAAAAACTCCTGGAAATTTAATAAGCTGTTCAATATCAGCCTGGGGATACATTGTTTCAACATTCTGCTGTAATATACAATTAACTGGACAGATAGTTTATAGTTTTCAAAATTATTTATTTAATATGTTCATTCATAAACATATGTTCATAAAAATACTTATAATTAAAATTTTGTAATCTTAATTTTAATATGATTTTTAAAATACATTAAAAAGCTAATATCTCGTATAGGTTGTAACAACCAACTAGCGACTATTGGTGCTTGATGGTTCGAGCAAAGATCAGCGATAGCAATTCAAATTTATTTGTCACTTTTACCTAATCAACACAACAAAAGGTATGGAATGCACTTAGTAATTAATTAGAAGAGCAATGACACGGCTTAAGGATACTAACACATATAAGTATAATTTACTCCACTTACTCTTGGAGCATTCTGGACTTCATCGCTAGAATTTGCCGTAAATATCTTACTTAATTGTACAACTTCCGTTCATAAATCTTATATATATATATATATATATATATATATATATATATATATATATATATAAGCACAACTTTATCACTTTTATTCTCCAATTATCAATAATCGATCATCCAATGACTATCCGTTGGCTAACATCGCGTACTTAAATGTCAACGCTTAAATATAACAACTCATTTGATTAAATCAAGTCTTCTTCGAAAGAAAGTTTTCAATAGAACATACAATTAAAAAGAATAATTTTACTCTAAAAGTATTAGTAGAAGGTGCCGGACAGACCCATTGCACAAGGTAGCCATAAAAAAATCACATAATTAAAGTTTTAAACTAAAACATATATATATATTAGGAATAAACCTGATGTTTCCAAATAGTAACTGTTTAAACGGAAATGATGATACGCAAGAAAAAAACTTAATTTTGTTTGATAAATGTTTGGCTAAGACTTTATTAAATTTTTTTAAATAAAATTTTACCTTTAGTATTGCGAAAAAAGCTTTCTACAATTGAGATAGCATTTTTAATTGTTTCATAATTCTTTTAGCGAAATAGGCTGGATTAATTGTGAAATCATTTAATGTAGCATATTTTTTTCTTTCAGTAATACCTACTTTACCATGGGGGCATAGTAGATACCATTATAAAAAGCTATATCATGACTGAAATGTTGAAAGTTTGAATTGCGAGATATTTTTTTCTCCCATTTACCCATCTATAAGATATATTTTGTGTCAAACTTTCTACAGGAAAATGCCAATAAAATGCATTAGAAAACCTTTTTAACACCTCTTTCTCTGCACAATGCACCTTACTGATAGTTTGCACCAGATTAGAACTCATTGTTCAAGGGATCTATGAAATATTTCCCTTCATCGAACCTATTGCATCATGCTTCAGTTTTCGTAACAATCATCTGAGTATATCAGTCGAATTTATTCTGCTAAAAGAAACAAGTTACTCCATTAAATTCCATCACACATTTTGGTTTCAACGTTTTCTATTTTAAAAGCACCTGCGTTATCTAATTTATTGAAATAGCCTTTGACATTGATACAGCTCATACAGAGATAACCCTATGCTTCAAGAAATTTTGCTTCCTTGTTGCAAAAGCATGAAAACCTCTTAGCGAGCGTAGTTCCTGACCCGTTGCAAAGAATTTCTATTCAACTGAAAAGTACTTATAATGTTATCTATGTTGTGCTTCAGGTTATGACAGAACAGAAGCAATTACATGGAAGTACTATCCATTATAATACTCTCACCCGTTTTCTCCTTAATTGTTTTATAGATTTCATTATAAGCATTAGTGGAAAATTGGAAATTGTGCTGGATCCAAACTTTAAGTAAATTTTCAACATTTTGAATTATTCTTGATTGGAATCCCAGCTTTTCTCAGACTAATCGAACTGCATAATGTTTTTCATGAGTATAAGGATATTTTTAAATTTGTATCTGTAATAGTGTGCATCTGAACAAGCAATGCGAATATGTTCATATTAGCTGTATCTTTATTGTGTAATAAACAAAAATATCTGGGAGTTTAGGGTTTGAATGGTCAAATTTTTCTCGAATGACGTAGATATATATATATATTTTGCAATGCTAAATGTTCGAAATATTTGAATATAAAATCAACGAATTGAATTCATACATACCTTGATATCGATATTAAAATATATCGAATCTCTCGATTTTTCTTATGTATTTAAAATTGTTGTGTTCAAATTCTCATTAGATTTTTTCCCCTTAATCAAAAGTTAGCAAACATGTCTACTTGAATTTTAAGTAGGATCTTCAAAATCAAATTAAAATTAAATTTAACAGAAAAAAATCCTGTTTTCATCAGACAATTTTCACTCCTTTTCAACACACATTAAAACTTCAAAAAAATTATCACATTAAAACCAAATAATTTTAAATACCATAATCTACTGTAACGTATAGTCTATTTAAATCATCTATGCTCATAACGTGTTAATACTGAGGTAACAATAAACATTTCTTTTACATAATTCTCTGCCACCCTTGGCTTGGCCGTGGTAGCTTAGTGGTCAAGGTAACGGACACGTGGTCGGCATGTCGTGAATTGGATCCTAGTATCTCTGAAGACCCGCCGTGTAGGGAACAGATGCACATGAAAACTGTCGAAAGCTCAAACGTCCTCGCGTTGGTATGGCAGTTAGGAGAGGGGGACAGCCCATGTGTCGTCCTCATCACTTGACCATGGTTCAAAATTACAAGGTCCGTCGCTAAAAGCCCTCGAGTAGCTGAACAGTGCGACGTTAATATTCATTCACTCACTCGCTGCCAACTTTGGCTGATTAGAATAGAAATATTTTGCTGTTAGAAAAATGTCGCCCATCTCCCGAATAACTAATTAGTGAAAACACATCATTCTTTATTTATATCACTTAATTAACCTATTATATAGAGTTAACTTAAAAGGATGTGTTTCTATCTATAATTTTCTTAGTACTTTTAAGGAGGTAGAAAACTGTTCTCAGACTTGTAAAGGTGACTGAATGCATCATATGATTATTCTTGCAACGAAATTTCGATGAAAATCCAGTGGTTGTGGTAGTAAAGTGATCATGGAGACAAACTCGTGCCCGGGGTATCATTAGTTCGATCCCTAGTACCACTGAAATCCCACAGTGTACATAGGCTGATTCACATTAAATCTGTCGTACTCAAAGTTTTTACATTGGAGAGGTTTGTAAGTTGGCAGAGTGAGGTTTCCAGCTTTGATGCCGTCTTTGTAGTTTGACCCTGGTTTAAAATTTCGAGGTTTGCCGTCAATAGCCTCCTGATTGATTTATTTGCACCGAGGTACAATGACATTCAATTTTCAATGTGTGACGAGGTCAATGACATTCCAATTCTCGTGTGTTTTTTGAATTGATTGCTGATAATTATTTTTATTGCATTAAAAAAAAACTGAAATTTGAAATATTTTCCTGTAACTATAAATGCTCTCTAATCTTAGATGGAATGTTACTTTCCACTTTAATGAACACTTCAAAGTATTTTTTTAATTCCTACTATTAGAGAGAGTTCACACTCTTCCAATATAGATATACATAAAAAAACATAAACCGTAAAATCCGGCGATAAACGTTCATCTATAATTTCACGCTCTATTTTTTTTAATTTTTAGGTATATTCTCCGTATAACGCCCCCTCCCTTTTTACGAAGAAATCTGAAATACATGTGTGCAATGTTCGTATGTTTTTAAGTCATTTATTCGAGGTATTATTCCAAGTTTTTGAAAAAATAGTACACTCTTAGAACTACAGCCCTTAAAGTCCATGAAGAATGTCTTTTCTTTTAAATAAATAGTATTTAGATGTATGTAGGGTCCATTTTTTTTATGCTCTCTCATTTTTATACACGGTGTACAACGCGCACCAGTAAAGATTTCGATCTTGTTTTTCGTGTTAAAAGTGCGGGTTATGCGGCGGATATTACGGTATATATATATATATATATATATATATATATATATTCTATTTTCTATTTCTAATTATATATATATATATATATAATTTTCTCTATATAAATTTTTCTTATTATTATTCCTCTCCTTGAGAGATTTATTATTGTTCTCTTTTCATAATCTCTTTTTACTATATTGTCAGATTCATCATCCACGTGTTGTAGTAGGCTTAACTTTTCAACATGGCTCTATTTCTCCCTCTATTAAGACAAAAACTTCTGCTGTACGGGGAAGGTTGGATCCATAAAGCATTGCTAACCCTAAATCGCTGGCCTCATTCAGCGACAGCTTTAGAAATCGTAATAGGTATCCAGTTTAGTCCAGAAACTTTTTTGTATCTACATTTGTTGTGTTTGGTGAATTCCAATTTCTTCCTTCTTTAGCACTGTAGGTTCTAGTACTTCTTCATTTTTATTTTATTATACTATATATATA
>BMAV01019274.1:78167-104372 GCA_019973955.1 Trichonephila inaurata madagascariensis
TGTCCCTCAGTTTCAATGGACAAGGAAGAACTGTTAGGTTCTTTTCTTACTTTTCGATAATCGTATTCCATGTGTCTGTAGTTTTCATCTTTTTCGCTAACGTGAGTGATATGTTTCATTCAAAGGATGTGAGAGAGAAAATAAGTTTGTCTAACCAATTAGTTAACGTTTTTACCTTCGCACAATGGTATTCAATGTTTTGTCAAAAGAAAAACTTGCACACCCTTGTACTTACATTGAAGTCCAACGCCGATGCATTAAAAGAGATTCGATTTAGAAATCACGTTTTGATTTCGAAAGTGATACTTTTTATTATTTGTACTTTGCCCTTTTTACTTGCCACGCTGTTTACTTATTTAGCCTACAAAGAGGGCAGTAAGTTCACTTATTGGACTTTGGGACACGAGGTCGAAAACGACATATCTGTTGCGATTATCCATTTTGTAGGAATATATGTCCATTTTACCACGTACCAGGAGTATCCTTGCCTTTTTGCCTTGTCAATTTGTCTTTTGATCCATCGTTACGGACTCATCCTGCTTCAGATTAACGATATTATGAAAAAACAAAGCATGGAAAACAGCACATTCTCTGCTCATTACTCAAAAGTAGTTAGTCGTTATAACACTTTAGAGAAGGAACTTCATATCTTAAAAGACACTCTATCAAAGCCTCTGTTTTTCGTCTTATCAACTTGCTTCTGCAGCTTATTCATGACACTTACGGTTTATTTGGAATATAGAACCATTCCTCTTTTTTTAATTCTGGTGATATTGGCGAGCAATGTACTCACGAGTTTGACTATCGTGGTTTGTGTCGCTTATTTCGTTACAAGGATTCCAGAGTATATGTGGAAAATAAAAACAGAAGCCGGGTTTTTAATGGATGAGCACCAAGCACTTCGAAAAAGATCTAACGAAATAGATCTTCTTGAAATCATTAGGAGGAAAGAAATCCTTTACTTGTCAGCTGGTGGTGTCTATTTCAAAACGAGTTTCCTTTTGACTGCCTTTGGAACTTTTTTCACTTATGCTTTGCTAATTGCAACTACGAAATGAACCTCATTCATTTGTCTCACAGAAAATTATGCTCTGCGTAGAAAAAGCTTTCAATTTTTTCTTCTTAACAGATTCGTCATCCTATGGCAGTTTTTATAAGAAATAAATGTTTCTCTCAGCCAAATGACTCGGAAAATGTACTTCAGTTAAAGAAACAGCAGGAGGATCATCAAAAAATAAAATTTCCCCAAAAGATCTTTCTCGTAAATTTACGTATACCAATAAACGGTGGATTTGATTATTCAATTTACGCAAAAATTGCGAATGTTTTTAAAAAAATTGTTTGTTAGGGAGAAAAATAGCTACTATCTTGTTTAAAAAAATACAATGTTTCTGGATAACATTTTTCAAAAATAATTTTTTACTGTTAGTAAGATAGCGCTGTTTAATTTTTGGAAGTGGAAATGAGAAAAGTACATATGTATCACAATTTCTGTTAACCGCTTCCCTCAAAAAAAATTTCGAAAAAAATTGCAAAAGATCATCACAATATTTTTTATTTTATTATTAAATACAAGGAAACGAAACAAAACAAAATATGTAGGTTTTAAGTTGAATTTTTAATTTTTTGCAGGTGTAAAAGCATTTAGCTTTAACATTAGTTTACTATCTCGAGTTATCTCGGGCAAATGGTATAAAGTTAAATATTAGTATTTGTACGTTAGTTTTTGAAAACAGACAACACACACAACGTGATACCTGAGATTCTGTATACACTAGTATCTGGTCTCTTTTCTTACTGGAATCTCTTTTACGGGAGCACAGAGTACTCAGTATCGCTTGATTTAATTTTTTTTTCAGTAGCAAGAATAACATCTGGCAAATGCCGTGAGGTTAACCTGAGTGGTGATGGACTAATGCTGAATCTTCCTGATGTGGCAGAAAACTCATCACGGTGGTTTTCTGAAATTAATTTTTCAATCAGTTCCATTTTAAATTGTTTAGGTGATAGGGAACCTCCTGATTTACAGTACAAAATGTAGGCTACTTACAGAAGCATCACTTCCACTATTTTCAATGTCCACCTTCTTATCATCACTATTTGAAAAATCATCGCTTTCGCTCTCTTGCATCATCGCCATTATTTTACTTTTTTTCACACAACGAAACTATCATTCTTTATACATTACTAATCCACAAGCTGACGTATACCATACAATAGGGAAAACACGTGACCTGCCAAGCCAAAAGATTCGCAAAACCAACAAAACTCAGCAAACTGCCAATCAAAACTGAATGTTTCCTTTTCTTTCCTCCAGACCGAGTAAAACCATGATAAAACCAATCGTACTTACAAATTCTGTTTCACCCGAGTTTTCTCGGGATAATAATTAATTGCAACATATGCGAGCCCGAGATAATTCGGGATAATCAGGCAAGCGGTTAAAGACGCCATCAGAAAGATAATAAGAAGTACTACTCCGCACCATTGTTGCCCAACTGGTAACTCTAACAATAGAACATTTGTATAGCGGTACAGCTTGGTCTGTAAATACAGTAGAGTCCGGCAAACTTGGCACTCGATAACCTGACAGTCCGGATAAATCGGACATTATGTCCGACTCAAAAATTATTGCTGCTGTCACAGTTAGTGAAAAATTCCTGAAAATGATGAAGACATTAATGTTAAGGATACCATATAAACTCCTAAAATATCACATAGTGAAGGACTAAAGCATGCTTGTCTAAAGTACGGCCCAAAAGCCTTTAAAACGCGGTCAAAACGCAAATTATGAAAATATTTAAGTTTACACATTTTTATTAAAAAAATAAATGTTTGCAATATTTTTCATATCTAAGCGATTTGTTGACATTTATTTTGAAATAAAAATTTAAATGATTCAACATTTGAATGATTTAAATTGTAGACTTCAAGAAAACAATCAATTTATTAGTTATATGTTCCAGTGTTTGAAAGAAAGTTGAAATTTTTGGCGCAGTCAAATAAAAATAAGATTTAACACATTTCAATACTTTGGCTGCACATAGACCTGTCAGTTGCACAAAATATGAAAAATATTCTGCATTAATTTTTGATTTAATTCAAGAGATTGAAAGATTTCAAGAATTTCGAAAAAATAAAGAGTATTTCAATATATTTTCTACTCCATTTTCTCTAGAAATAAATAAATTACCTTTTCAATTCTTCGAATGGAATGCATTGAACTGCAAATTGACATTCATCTGAAGGAAAAATTTGGAATGTTTCTTTACTGGAGTTTTATAAAGATTTTTTAGCCCGCGATAAATATCCTAACTTTCATAATCCTGCTTTATTAATGTCTTTAGCTTTTGGAAGTACCTATATTTGTGAACAATTATTTTCAAGAATGAAGCATACATAAAACAAAAATAGAACAAAGATCACTGACAAATATTTTGAAAATGCATTAAAAATTGCAACCTCGTCTATTGAACCCGATATCGATTCGCTTGTTCAACAAAAAAAGCACATTTATCCAACTTATTTATTTGAATTTTATTCTGTCTTAATAAAATCCAAACTAAATGAAACGAAACTTTTACAAATTAAAATAAATATATACCTATACCCTATACATATCTTATTCAATTTTTTAAAAAATTATAATATATAAACAGAAGTTAATTTTTTTTAACCCTCTAAGCGGTCTGCACTTAAAGTCTTGCCATTCTGGAGATGCTTCAAAAATGCACCGCACATATTTTTTTGCCTTCAGGTAGGGTTCTCAAAAGCGGTTGAGCCGTATTTTTAAGAATGCTGCTCGGCCGCTTTTGGGAATCTTGCTTGAAGGCAGAAAAAGCATCTCTGGAATGGCGGAATTTTACGTGCAGACCGCTTGGAGGGTTAATAAAACTACATAGAGTTAATTTTTATTTCAAATTGTTGAAAGAATATTGTATGTGTGGCCCAGCTAATTTTTTGTTTTTGCAATGTGACCCTCAAACGGTCATAGTTTAGATACCCATGTCTAAGAGTATACATTTAAAATTAATCAGAAGACTATAATCTATATATCAAAAAATCACAAATAGAGTGAGTGAGTGACTTCTAACGTCGCACTGTTCAGCTACAAGAGGAGTTTTGGCGAAGGACCTCGTAATTTTGAACCAGGGTCAAGTGATGAGGACTACACCTGACCTGGCATCCCCTCTCCTAACTACCACACCACACCAACGGGAGGACGTTTGAGCTCTCGACAGATTTAACGTACATCGCTCCCCTACGCAGCGGATCTTCAGTGGTTCTGGGCTCGAACTCTTGACATACAGGCGCAAGTCCGTTACTTTAATCACCAGGCTACCACGATTACATTATTTTTCCGAAAGAAAAGTTGTTGGATTGAGCCTGGGGGTCGCATAAATACTTTACAACATTTTGCTCTTAACACTGATCACAATAGCGCAATCCAAGTCCTATAAAGGTACTATGTTCGTTGTCTGATATTTAATTTCACTGGCACGTATTTCACGCAAGCCAAATTTTTCAAGACGAAACATAGTAAAGATGACAGCTAGAAGTCTTTTAGTAATTTAATAGAATATATTTATATGCGACGTAAGTGAATAAAAATTGGTGTGAAATAAACAAGGCCTTAATAAGAAATTCTATTCTGGAATAACTCAAATTAGGAATTCATATATCTAAAAGGTAAGTTAAATTTAATACCGTAAAATCCAGTGTATAACGTGCACCAACATAAAACACGCACCTATACTTCCAAGCTACAATTTTTAGTTTTTAGGTACATTCACCGTATAACGTGCGCCCCCTTTCTTACAGAAAAACCTGAAATGTACATGCATAATGCTCTTATATTTTGCAGTCATTCGAAGTATTATTCCAAATTTAGTAAAAAAAAAAATTGTACTTCTAGAAGTAAAACCCTTTAAGTTCAAAATAAATGCTTTTTCTTTCAAAGAAATTGTATTTCTATATATGCAGAAGTCTAATTTTTTTCTATGCCTTTTTTTTAAACTTTGAAAGCTCTCATTTTTATACCCAGCGTATAACACACACTCGTAAATTTTGATCTTATTTTTTGTATTAAAAGTGTGTGTTATACTCCAGATTTTACGGTAATCTAAAACATTTTATGCCATTAATTTATTTAAAAATTTAAATGTGCTTACGAATGCACATATTTAGATCTAACACCGATTTACCATCAAAGAATAGGAGACGAAATAAGGAACAAGTTTTTTAAAAAATAAAAGGGATTTATGAAAGCTATTACTTTGTAAATTATATTGCATTTAGAAGGAAACTAATGTCTGAATATAATATTAATTATGGATTATTTTTATAAATGCAAGTGTTTAATTACTGATTTGTATTTCTTAAATACACGACAACTCAGTTTTAATTGTTTGATTTTATTTTAGATAATTATCCTGAATGAACATATTACTAGTATCAAAATTCAATTTATTATCCCTTTTATCCTTTTCATAGGACAATTTTTTTTATTGTTCAGGACAAAAATTCTTATAAAAATGTAGCTCTGTAATATAGCAGAATAGCTGAAGAAATTGCACTTTCATATACTATTTATTTTTTTTTCATTTACAAACTAAAATGAGTTTATTTAAATGTTTACAGGAAAACACATTAAAAAATGCTGCAAATAAATTAGAATTTCCGTTCAATTTTATTAGCATGTTTGGTACACTAGCCCAGTGCTTCTCAAACTTTCCATATACGCTGCCCAATTTTCATAGATATATATAACTCTTCGCACCCCCTCCCCATACAAAAACAATGTATTTAATGCGATAATAATGTACTTTGCTGCTACAGCTGCAATATAACTAAAAATTATAGAGTTATATTGATCACCGACAGAGTTAAAAACTATTGAAATTAAGAATGCAAGTGGAATTTTACTTTATCAACTTCAGAAACTCGAACATTTGAGAAATATATTATTTCTTAAAAATGATATGAATTCATTAAAAAAAAAATTGGGTTGCTTCATTTGTTGAAAGCGCTAGAATTTTTGCTTAAAACTTCAAACACGATAAAATAAGAAAAACAAATGAGAGATTATATTAAAAAAAATCTTGATATTTTTTCATGGCTCTTTCTACAGAATTTCTTAAGAAATTTTTGGAAGGTACTCATTGAATAAATGAGGCTTTCGAAATCTTTTAAAGAATTGTGTCATGAAATCTGATTAGGTTCATTAAATGTGATAAATATGAGTATTATTGAATTTTTTTTTAAGGCTATCTATATGAGGAGCTCTTGGAAATTGTTGAATTTAATGAGTGGTGTATCCAGCTCATAGGAAATAAGTTAAATCTTAATGATTATCCTGACCACCATTTGTCATTTCATAGTGTCATTCACTAGTATTTAACTGAAGCTGAATTTTTGATAAATTTCTTCAAAATGATAAGTGGCTTGATATAAAAACTCATTACATCATATAATTACCCTGTTGTTGAAATAAGATTTTTCTCATTCCATACATATTCCGAAAAAAAAATTTAATTTGTTGTTATGTGGGTTTGATGCTCAATGTGAAATATAAATAAGCAGAAAAGTTTAATATGTTATTATACATAGCTTAGATAATTATTAGAATTAAAATTTCCGAAAAGTTCGAAAATAAATGCAGAAAGACACGAACGGGTAAGGTCATTTTCAAACTGATAATCTTCTAGATTTAAATTTTAAAATAATATTAAGCAAAATCTTGTTTTGGGAAAGTGAATATGTTCCTGATAGTTGTTTATGAAAAAAAAGAGAGAAAAGAAAGAAACGTTGTCAACTAAAGCTTCACAATAATTCTGTAATTTGAACGACATGAACGTAATAAAATGTTTTTTGACTTCTTCCGCAGTGAGAATAATTTTTCATTCGACTCTGTTTTATGGATTCTTAATAACTTTATGAAAACAATAAAAATAATTTTCTATTACCTTGCAAAAATAAATCTTTTTTTGCTGTTGTTGTACTTTTAGGTATAATTCCATTTATCAATAGGTGTAAAATAATTTTTTTGATAAGAAAATGAATAAATATGTATGATAACTTTAAAAAATGTGAATTTCACGGGAATTAAAAGATTTCTCAAGGAGAGTTTTTTATCTTGCTACAGTCGTTCAATGGATTGATGACGAAACATGCTAGTTGTTTACTTGATCATTTATATTTTTCACACACATAAAAGGACGACACTACACACAACACAAACGCGCAGAAACACTACAAGGGACAAAAACGTTCTTTGTTCACTCCGGAGATCTCAGCTTTTATAGCTTCCACAACCGGAAGCTTTTAGAATCTTAAGATTTCCGTTAATGACTTCTGTGATCGGTAGATGAGGCAAATTTTAGGAGATAAAGTTGTGTTTAACAGAATATTTCACATTAAGCGGGTAAACTAAAAAAGATTAATTATCGCGCGATTCTTGAAGGGATCGAGACCGTCATGTGAATTAAATAAAATACCCCAAGAGAAACTTTAAAAAGTGAATTACATATATGTATACGAGTATATAGGTTATTTCTTCCTCAAAATTATTAAAACATTCCATTTTTATTATATCTGAATGTTTCGTACGAAAAGCTGATAACTGATAAATATTCCTTTTATTACGCTTTCTCAATTTTAATTTTAGAATCCAAATCAAATTTAGCAAGTTTTTCGAAGAAGCATGATTTTTAAAACCTTTTTCGCGATTATTCATAACCTTCTAAAAGTATTGTTTGAATTTCAAGCACTTAATTAAAAAATTAATTTTAATTTTACTTAATTTAAATTCCACACATACTCAAACATAAAAAAATTTCACTGAATTTGGTTTGCTTTGAGGGAGGCTTTTTAATAAGAATAGAAACTAGCTTTACTTCATAATTCTCTTTTCAGTAAAAATTAAATCTCACATGCTTTCAACAAATAAAAAATAGTTATAATTAATGTTAAAATTTATTTTGTTGAAATAGATTCCTTTTATATAAGTTCTTTCACATTTCATTGAATTTCATAAATAATTACGAAATCAATTTATGTGTAAAAATATACTTTCTAAAACTTGAATTATATTGCAGAGATGATCATAAGCATTCATAAATGAAATACAAACTGTATTAAATCTTACACCAATTATTTTACTGGACTTTCCCAAACCATTTATTATATTTCATTGAAGATATTAGTTTGCGAGCTCATTTGCATATTTTAATAACTTTTCACACCCTTCCGTGTTGTCAACACTTCAATGAATTTTATTCTTTTTCTGCACACACACACACACACACATGTTGCATAACGAATCTCTCTCAGTAAGCCTTATTAAGTTTATTCTTCTACAAAGAGCATTTAAAACTTTTGATTTTTTGTAACCCATTTTTATTAAACTCGGGTTGACCACTTTGGGATGTATGCACACGAAAACCATCAATTTTCTGTGAATCTTCTTTTCATTCAGAAAGAATATTATTATTTAGAAATATTTTTCTCATTGTTTGTAGAATTTTACAACCTTTTTGTGTTACGTCTGGAATCTGAGTAGTATTATTCAAGTTCTTATTATCTTGATCATACTATTCTTCTAAATTACTTGACCTTGTAAAGGTCATTTTATTCAAAAAGAAAAACTAAATTCGTTTAATAAAAACACACACTAGAATACAGCTTTTACGATCACGGAAGTAAAGTAGTATAGGTGAAAAACTGCACATCTTGTTTGTTTGATTACTTTTAAAATACAAAAAAGGAGAACAGGAAAAAGACAACAAAGTCTTCATGATAGAATAATAACGTGTTGTTATGAAGACAAAGAGGTCAAGTAGGAAGTCAAGTAAGATATTTGTGTTTTGGTGTCTAGGATATCTTTGGAATACTTAAAATTTTTCATGGTCAAAAATACACAGAAGTGCTATTTGGTTATAACGGCCGTGGGTTCCAACTTTTAACTACATGAAGCCATCATGATTTTCTATTTTTAAATAAAGGCAATGTACCTTTGAGTAAATTCAAGAAGAAAATTCTGTACCATTAACAAATAACTTAGTAAGCAACGCCGACTTGACACTGACCAGGGAAGGGCACAACATGGGAAATTCATTTGGAGACGAGACTTTGTGTAATGGTAATACTCCTTTAGGGTGTTCAACCTTTGTTGTAATTGCACCAAATGGACAGTCAATTCGGAGAAAATAGCCCTTAAAATTTATACTCAACTTATATACAAATATGTATTATCACAATTGCCATCGATGCAGTGGCTTGGATACCAGTGTACCTGCGTCGCATATGGTTCGAGTCGCGCTATCGATCAGCTTTTTTTTCAATGCATTTAATTATTTTTTCATTTGAAATAAATTTATTAAAAAAAGCATATTAAATATTTTATATAGTTAAATTGTACTTGAAAAAGTAAAATAATTACTGTGTAGTTATATAAAATATTTAAAATTTGATATTACTTTATTATAATTATAATAATATTTTATATAACTGAACTCAATGGCGAAATAGCCCAAGAGGACCAAGGCCTATTGTGCCTATCTCCCTTTACGTAACCTTAGACCCTGGAGTGCATGTTCAGATGTTTCGGTAAAGTGGTCAATCCTACGCGAAACCCTCAGCTCCCAAGCAAGCTTGGTACTCATTTATCAACCCACTGAAGGGACGAAGGCTGAGTCGACTTTGCCTAGCCCAGTATTTGAACCCCGAACCTGCGGGATACACTACCACTCAGCCACTGGGCTTCCATATTTTAAATAGTTATAAATTTTATATAATTATAATTTTTAATTATATTTTATATAATAATAATAAATTTATTGAAGTTATTTTATAATACTATATATATATTTTTAATAATATTTTATAAATTTATTTAATTGTAAAAATAATTAAATAAATTTTAAATAAAAACAGCTGGTCGTTCGTTCAATTCAAACCTTACCCGACCGCGCAGAACGCAGGTACTCTACCATCTAAGCCATTGCCCCGACGGAGTTTGGTAAAACTTATGTTGCAGCTAATGCAACCTGTCTGACGGTGTCAGAAAGAGGCCCACGAAATTCATCGCTTCAAAGAGCTAGTTGTAAGCCTGTTGTTAACCGTAGCTGTGAGCACCATACAGGTGACAGTACGATTTGGCTCGGTTCCACCCCAGTTATGAGAGAGAGCACTCCGGAGGTGGTCAGAGGCCACTCAACTTTCTTCTCCTTCCACCAACCTCAAGAGAGGACTTGCAGCTCGGCGGCTATTTGTAGTACTCCCTGCCATACATGCACTGCACATTTACAAACATCAATGCCTTCTCCGGGATTCGAACCCAAGCCTTACGGCACAGCAGTCAGCGTCACCAACCTCTGTATCGGATGGGCGGTATTTATAATTTGTATACAAGCTAAGTATTAATTTCAAAGGCTATTTTTTTTCGAATTGGCAGTCCATTTGGCGCAATTACATTGAGGGTTAAACATCCTAAATGAGTACTACTATTACAGAATGTCTCGTTCACAAATGAATTTCCCATGTCGTGCCCTCCCCTTGTGAGGTGAAACACTAGCCTCCACCATGTTAATATAATTCCAATGTATAAGTCTTAATTTGAAAGTTAAAATTATACGTAATATAACAACCAGTAATTAGAAACTATATATGGAGAATATTTCTGTTAAAGTTAATTTTTATAATTTTTTCGCATGATAAAAGTGTCAAAATAAAAAATTTCCTACTCTAGTTAAGTCTGCACATTTTCTGTTACTCTTAAAATGTGAAGTACAGTTATTCATAAGTGATACATGGTTCATTTAATAAAAAGAATTATAAGCGTATACTTTTTTCTAAAAGTTTTAATTTTATATGCCTCTTTGCAGACTCAAATAATTTCAGTAAAAATTTAATTAAAGAGGACTTGGTACCCTTTGAGCTACTTTCTTTCTTTATGCATTTAAAAATTATATTTTAACATTTTATATAGTGTTTCTATTCCAGAAAATGACACGAGATGAAATTTTTCGCATATTATTCACACAATTTTAAAAATTAAAATTTTTTGAAGAAAATTTGGAAAATTTTAAAATCTTACTTCCTTTGTAATTATTAATTTTTTAACCTGAAATTGTTTTGTAATATTTTTATGGATATTATAAGCAACTTTAGGGATTGATTTTACAATAACTTAATTCGTTTTTGAGAAAAATGTAAAATGTTGATATACATGCTAAAAATCAAAGAAAAAGCCAATATCTCTTATATTTTAATTTTTTTTAAAAAAAAGTATTCAGTTTACAGCAAAATGGATCTCTAATTTTATTACATTCTTTATATATGACACGCAGGAAAAAAATGGAAGTGATTGGTAAATAATTCTGGAAGGAATAGCATTTTGAATGCACTAATGTTTCGAAAAACACAAACTGAGAAAAACCACTTTAAAGTTTATAATTCTGAAAAGAAAAGAAAATAAGCTTAAATAAACTTAAAATACAACTTTAAGATATTAGTTACATATTTTTCTTGATAATGATTGCATTTTCATATTTTTTCAACCCATACATTTTTATAAAGGATCAACTTTAAGAAGGTATTAATTGCACATGAAAATTCAAGAAAAACGCTAAAAAAAATTTTTTTTTCTGTCACGAAAGAAAGTTTAGTTTTTTTCTTCGCATAATATTGAAGTATTACATTTGTATGAAAAATATATCAGGAATAAGAACTGAAATTACGAAATTATTAACATAAAATGCCTTAATTCTCGAAAATTTTACATGCACACATTTCACAAAGAAGAAAAATTATATTATTGTATTGCCTCGAAAATATTCTGCTTTATATATTACATATTCTTTTTTTTATAGTTATTATTTCTCTTTATAAAATAGAGATATTTTTTTTTATCATAACCCTTTTTTTTAGCTTTTTCTTCTTTCTAAAAAGGGTGCGTGGTCGAATTGCCTAATTTGTTTTCAAATGAAGTTTTCTTCAACTTCTAACTTTCCGACTTGCACAAATGATATATCAATCGAAAGATAATGATGCAAAGAATAAGATTAAATAAAAATTTTAAAAAAACGATAGGTCGGTCATTTTGGGGGTACCAAGTCCTCTTAAATATTTTAAATCTTTGTCTACATTACATCACTTGTACTGCTAATAACTGTCTGTATTAAATACAACTACACCCAACTCGTTTTTTAAGTGTAAAATGTGTGTGTAAATATGTTTAAATATGTGTGTTCCTTATAAAACCGAGCAAAAAAAAAAACAATCGTGTAAGAAAAATAAATGCAATACAATAAATTTGGGGATATGTTTCACAATTTTAAAAAATCGTGTAAGATGAAAAATCTCTTAATATTTTTGTTAAAAACCATGCGAAAAAGTAATACATGCTACATATTTATAAAACAAAAACAATTCTTTTAAGTCAACTTTAATAAAAATTAAAATTAGTGTACAATGAAAATTCAGTCTACAAGTACAGACAACATATAAAAACTCAAATAGAAATTACTATTTCAACGCTACTTGATGACAAACGTGAAAGTTTATTACGAACTGGATCAAAAATGCTATCAGCAGTGAAAGTGTCAGATATATATAGCACAACTGCCGGTTTTGATTCAAATGAAGAATTTCGTTCGTTACTAATGGCCTTTGTTGGTTTTTTCTTGTTACAAAGTCTTATTAGCGGCTGTCATTTTTGGTTCCTCATGTTGATTATATAATTCTTGATATCCTGCTACTCAAAATTAAGTAGACATTTTAATGCACGCTCTATGTCAGGTCCATAAGCAATAAAATGTTGTTCCACACCTGTAGCAAATTTTAAGTCCTTGCAAATTAATTCAGCTATTAATAACACATCACTCAATAAATCCCTGGTCTAACATACAAAAATGCTATTACTTTCTAATTTTTCTAAGCGTAATCTAGTAGTACTAACTTTCAAACAACATGTGTAAAAATTTCATGATAATGTCTTGTTTAGTTTAAAAGTTACAGTGGTTTTAGTTAAGCCACTTTTGTTTGTTTAAACACTATGGGTGAAAAAATAATTTCATGTATTACATTTTGATGGGAAAAAACACTGCTAAAGCAAAACAATGGCTGAATAAGTGTTATCCGGACTCTGCTCTATCGCCAACAACGGTTAAGAGGTAGTATGTTGACTTGAAAAGTGATCACACAGACACAACCGATGTTGAAGTCTCAGGTCGCTCAAACTCTGCAGTTGTTCCAGAAAACATCAAAAATGTCCATAAAATCGTTTTAGCCGATCGGAAATGGAAGTTGTGTGAGATAGCAAGCAGAGTATTTGAAGATATCAAAAGCCAGTGCATTCACTATTTTGCATAATCATTTGTCAATACGAAAGCTGTGTTCAAAGTGGGTGCAGCGTTTGTTTACTGTCGATCAAAAACAGCAACGCATTGACGATTCATAGCACTGTTTGGAGCTGTTTAAGGAAAATAAACAGGTTTTTTTTTTACGTAGGTATGTGTGACAATGGATGAAACAGGGATATATTACTACACGCTTGAATCAAAAAGATCGTCAGCTGAGTAGACAGCAGCTGGGGAAAGCTGACCAAAACAACCAAAAACTGAAACGTCAGCTGGCAAAGTTATGACCTCCGAATTTTGGGATGCGCATGGAATATTGTAAATTGACTACCTTGAGAAAGAAGAAATTACTAGTATTGAATATTACATGACGTTATTGGATCAACAAAATGGAAAAATATAGGAAAAACGTCCTCAAATGTAAAGGTAAAAAATGCTGTTTCACCAAGACACTGCTACATGCCATAAGTCTAAGAAAATGATGGCCAAATAGAACGAATTGCGCTTCGAATTACTTTCCTACCCACCGTACAGTCTAGATCTGGTCCCCAGTGACCACTGGCTGTTTGCAGACCTAAAACGAAGGCTCCAAGGTTTGGCTCAAATGAAGAAGTGATTGCTGAAGTTGAAGCCTATTTTGAGAACAAAAACAAATCGTTCTACGAAAAAGGTATTAAAAAACTAAAAGATAGCTGGGCTGAATGTATCACTCATAAAGGGGAGTATCTTGATAAATAAAATTCAATTTTGAATAAAAGTTGACATATTTTTAATTAGGCCCGGGACATATTGAGTGATGTGTTAGCTGAACTTCACCTTCGACTTCACTATTATCACAAAACTATTTATAAACTCTGTGACGTCTCTCGCGCCTTTCTGATTAACATGACTCCTATGTTCTTTGACGGCCACGATTAATGGCAAAACCTTTCCAACCCAATACCAAGAAGATAAACGAAAGTAACATGTAAATGAGATATACTATAAAAGGATAGCGTGGCAAACCTAGAGAGAACATAAGATAGCATAGCGTAGCAGGCTTAGAGGTTGTAGTGTGGAATCATTCTGATCAATAGCGTGACAAAGCTTAGTGTGAAATCTTGCGGACCAAGAATAAGCAGTCAAGAATTAGCTGCCTTGCGGATCAAGAATCTTCTTATATAAAGTTATAGATTATATTCTCTAGGTCAAGGGACCAAAACTGGAAAAGGTAATATTAGATATTAATAATTAGATAACAGGATTATTTAGGATAATTGAGATAGAGGATCTAATTGCGTGATCTGACTTAAATACGTGATTTACTTTGGGCTTGACTCTCACTCTAATTAATAATTGTCAAATTAGAATTTAAGTATTATAAGTTACTCTTAATAAAAGTTGTATTAAGAATTATGTCTCATCATTTTGATAATCCCACACCTCTAGCTTACGCGGAACCGGCAAGACATGGTCATCACAGGATGGCTATGTCTCAACTCGTTCAAATCGTCCTCATCAGAAGAGCACGAGTCCCAAATTTTTTTGAAATTCATGCAAAAACAAAAAATTTGTGTAAAAAAAATTCATTAAATTCTTGTACTGTGTTATTTCAAAATCGTGTAAAATAACCGTGTAAAGAAAAAGAGTTGGGTTCATTCCTATAACAACGATTTTTAAGTGCATTTGAAAGTAACACATGAACGATTTTAAATCTTAAAAGCTAGTAATTAATCATGAAAAACAATATAAATGGTAAAGCAATGAATTAAATATTTTATTATTTTTTTATGTTAATTAAATTTTTGTGTGTAAATTTCAAAAAAAAAAAAAAATCTCATTTTTGAAGAAGATTTCCACTAATGATTTTACAACCTTAAGAATGATTTTGTATATGAAATTAATGCTTTTAACTTCTATTACTAGCATATAGAATATGTGTATATTTCCTTAAAAGGAAAACTCTTCCAACACATACAAAAATGATTAAATGTGGAGACGAGATTAATTTCCGATGTTAAATTTCAAGCTTCATGTTTTAACATTCATACTATTTTCCGAGTATATTGTATAGGTAATACTTTTCGTTTTTCAAGTTTTCTACTTTCATATAACAAGTAATTTTGAATAAAGACTCACTTGATTATTATTCACGAAATAAAGACTCACTTGATTATTATTCACGAAACAATTAATTTACTTTTATAGGATGCATTCAATTCGTGCTTTAAATCTTAAACAGGTTATAACTTAGCCGATGTCACAGCTAAGTTTTTCTACGAAAAGAAAGGGTAGCAGAAGAAAATTGAAATTTGGAAACAAGATATCCAAATACACCCAACTCTTTTTTTTACACGGTCTTTTTTTACACAGTTTTGAAATAACACGATACACGAATTTAACGATTTTTTTACACAAATTTTTTGTTCTATCATGACTTCCAAAAAAAATTGGGGACTCTTACCCTTTGGATAAGGAAAATTTGATTGAGTTTATAACAGTTTGTGACAATAAAGAAGTCGATACTGGCGATGTCGAAGCTCAGCTATTAATATAGCTGATTTAATTCGCAAGAGCCTAAAATTTGCTACAAGTATGGAACAACATTTTTTTACCCATAAACTTGACATAAAGCTGCATTAAAATTTCTACGTAATCTTGTGTAGTAAGATATCAAGAATTATATAATCGACTTGAGAAACCAAAAGGACAGCCACAAATAAGACTTTATAACAACTGAAAACAACAGAGGCCGTTAGTAACGAATGAAATTTTTCATTTAAATCAAAAACGACAGTTGTGCCTGACATATCTGACGTATCTACTGATGAAAGCGTTTTTGATCTAGTTCGTAATAAACGTTCACGCTTGTTATCAAGTAGCGATGAATAGTTGTTAGTAGAGTAATATTCCTAATTTCTATTTTATTAATTCCTAATGTTGTGTGTTCTAATAGAGTGAATTTTCACTGTAAACTGATAATGATATTTTTGTAACAAAAATGAAGTGTTTTTGTTTTATAAATATGTAAAGTGGATTCTATTATTACTTTTTTTGCACGGTTTTTGGGAAAATATTTTAAAAATTTCATCTTAACTGACTTTTTAATATTGTGAAACATATCCCTAAATTTATCATATTTATTATATTTTTTTACAAGATTTTTTTTGCACGGTTTTCTAAGGAACGCATCTACCGAGTAAAAAAAGAGTTGGGAGTATATGCTTAAAAAATTAGTTTTTTATGAGCAAAACGATTCCGTACAGTATGTTTACTATCTCCGTAAATCACAGCATTCTGTAAAAAAAGAAAAAAAAAATTCAAGCAATAAATGTAGATGTTTTACAAAACTCAGAATAATCAATTTTTTCTTTTGTCTTTCTATACAATATTTTTTAATTTTATCATTAATTGTTTTACCTTGTGTTAGAGCCAACAATTAATTTTCTAATTACATAGTCTTGTAAAAAAACTATAAAACATAAGCGTAAAAATAAAATGTTATGAAAAATTAAAATTATATAAATGAATACTTGATTTTAAATCCCAATGATTATAATATATAGATTACTCATAATTCCCGTTTAAAAATATTCTAATGCGGAACAATTTATTTCCTTTCAAAATACTTTTATCCTTTATTTCTGAATTCTTCTTTCCCAGAAGAAAGAACAGTATGTTGAATTCTAAACACATTGATGAGAGAGCAGGACCAGAATCGTGAATGTGGTATAAATTAAAAATTTTATAAAAGAGAAATTATTCTTTGAAAAAAGGATTCGATTTGAAATTCCCACGATTAATATAGTAGGTGAATCATAATTCCTTCTAGAAAACATTCCACAGCATTACAAATTCATTGTGATCCGCAGACTAACTCTCAAGCCGCCGCCTCTATGTTGCCAACTGCTTAACCGTAAATCTGAATCTCTACCGTCACGTCATCCCGGTCAGTATCGCCCGTTACACTGGTACAACACTAGGTATTCATTTTCCAAACAATAAGCTCTGGAATATAAACAAGACATTGAAGAACTCTCGAAGATTTCGTGTCAGTGAAAGAAAAGAAAGTATAGACGTCTCCAACAATTGGCTCAATTCTCGCACGTTTAACACTCATTTCTTATTCAAGGAGTGCTAAAAGACACGAGCGGTTAGTAGAGTGGGCGTTTCAGCAACGACCATGATAAAAGATCTGTGTTCGGTATTACGGGTAAACGCCCTGTTGCTTGGTTCGATACAAAGCGATTGCTTCAGCCTAAAAAGCCGGTCGATTCATCGCTGCAGTATATTATTTGTTCGGGATCCGGTGGGGGGATACTAATATGGATAATGACCTAGGCAATAAAGATTTCACCTGAGGTTAAATAACTAGTTTTCTTTCAGCGATTGAATTATTGGGAAAAACTAGAAAATCGCCCTCAGTTTGAAAGTGAAAGCATTGCTTAAGACATACGAGGTTTTTATTTATTAAAAAAAAAACTTCTGTTCTCTATGGAATGTGTTGATTAAATTTGAGAGGAAATGAGATTTAATTAGCATTGAGTAAAAGGATGATTTAATTGCTTTGATTGTTAGTCATCATTTGATATTGAGGAGATGAATATAATATTTAAATTGTATCCGAATTGTGAATTATGCATCAAAAGAAACTTCATTATCACAAATCAAATAGTTTTCTCTTTTAATTAAAGAGAGTTTCCATTTCCGTTTTGTTCGAATTATAAGGTAATTATGTTTTAAGTTAAATAAAAAAATAAAATGTTTGAACGAATAAAAACTATACAAGAGTAAATAAATGATACGTTGCACTTTTCATCAAGAAAATTAATACAGAAATTCTTAATTAATAAAATTTATTGAATGTACTTTTTACTGCCCGAAAGGTTAATACTATGAATTATATCATTATGAATTATGATATAAATTTTAGACTCGGGAAAATATTCATTACAACGGATCTAAATTTCTTAAATTCTCATTTTTTATTGGAATAGGCTAATGTAATGTGTAAACACTATTATAAAAAGAGGCTACATCAATTAAAATCCAAATTCTTATCATTATTAATTACAAAAATAACATTTAAGGTATCCGACTACGTTTGGGACCGTGATTTTAAAAAAGCGTATAAGTGGATAATTTTCATGATTTTTAGTGTTACTTAGATTAGAATACATGTATAAAATTGTCTTAAGGACATTTTGACAAAAAAAAATTATTTAAATACAATATTTCTGCAAAAAATTAACTTAGAATAACCATTTTTCAAAATGTTCTCCTTTTATCAAAAATGCTTCTATTATAATAATATTTTGCTTCTATATAGCTCAGACCTATGCACTGAGGCTCAACTATGATTTTTGAAAAATTCACATTATTTTCAGAATTACAACAAATTAAAATAATTATCGGCGTTTTTTTCTTAAAATTTCTCCCGTCTGTTGTCGTAAAACATGGATAAACCCACTTTTAAGTTATATATTTCAAAAATTCTAGTTGAGCCTCTGTAGAGAGGTCTGAGCTATATACAGGCAAAATATTATTATAATAGAAGCATTTTTCACAAAAGGAGTATATTTTAAAAATGGGTCATTCTATGTTCATTTTTTGTCAAAATATTGTACTTAAATAGTTTTTTATTGTAATACTATTCTTAAAACAATTTTATATACATTTTCCAATCTAAGTGACACTAAATATCATAAATATTATCCATTTATACGGATACCTTAAAGGTCTGTTTTAAGATTTAATCCGCATTTCCTACCAAAACAGAACTATAGAAATAATACACTGCCTCTTCTACATTTTACCTAATTCAACTTCAACACATGATGGCTTGGTGTCGAAATTTGGAGAGTGAAGTGCAAGTTCAGGTATCGTCCTCATTACTTGATTAATCATAATTATGAGAAATCATCAATAGCCTTCATGTCAATGCTGAGTGCAGTGCTAATAAGTAATCAATCATTTAAACTTCAACAACTTTTCTCCTGAATTCAAATTGACAACTAAATAATTTACTTGTATTAAACAGCGTGTTGCCGAATTCGATCGACAAACTCAGAGGGGTGATAGCGGACAGCATAGGGATGACAAATCACCTTAGAACATGGAGTCGCAAACTCCGTTTTGAGGAAGAAAACCGTGATGATAGTAGCCATCGAGAGGATGATGAGCCAGACGAGGGGAGTAGCCAAGCGAATTGGAAGATTTGGAGTACAATGGTAGGGTTAAAGAACCCAATGCAAATTCCCCACTTCTCCCGGGAGTTCCTGCAGGGCACCGCGCACCAACCAGAATGTATGGCTCGTGCGGGATGGGGCTCTAGCATATTTATCAATTGCAGTGCATAACCCTATCCATGCTACATATCACGAAAAGTGACTTGGACGAGGCGGACCTATTGCTCGGCCTCCACGCTCCCCGGACCTGAATTCCTTGGATTTCTTCTTTTGGATCCATCTGAAATTTCTTGTATGTGAGACGCCAGTGGCTGCAGTGGAGAATGTCACTACCCGGGTATTCGTCGCTTCAGCTGATATTGCCAGTACAACGGATTTGTCTGAAAGCGTCCGACAACCCTTCGTCTGTCGGTGTCGCTTGTGCTATGACTTACGCGGCTGCAACTTTGGATAAATTCTGAGACAATCTCTTGTCGATGTATTTCTGACTTCGAGCTGTGATATATTGTTTGTATTGTAAACATGCTTTACTTCTAATAAATGTACTTCTTACCTTTCATTGCCCCTTTTTATTCCATTCGATATCACACCCTTCATAAATGTTTTTGAAAATTTCTCTGGATTAACATGGTTTGCAACCCCATGTTGTATAAGGATTTGTCATCCCCATGCAGCCTACTATCACCCCTTTGAATTTGTCGGTCAAATTCGCTAACACCCTGTATAAGGATACATTTGCACAGTACATAATTTCAAAATTATTACATACAATTGCAATCAAGAACATATTTGCGCATTCCTTCACCCTAGGCTAAAGAGATAATTCTGCCCCAAACACACCAAAATTTTTTTTTTTACTTGTAATGTTTGATTTTAATTTATGGTATTGGGTTGACTTCTTTTTAAAGAGAGAGAGAGATGTCGCACATTTCAAATAAAAATAAAATAGAACTATAATCATCCAAAATTTAAAAAAACAAACTTTTTGATTGTAAGTATTTTGTTTGGTTATTTCACTTTGCCTGTGCTCCTACGCAATGGTGAAGGGTGACCTTATAGGAAATCGGGCTCTTATTGCAATAATAATCCTGTACATCCTAACATTATTCAATTATTACAAGTAAAAAATTTTAATTTAAATAAATTAATTTAAAATTATAAATTCGTCAATGCAAGCAAAATAAATACCATGTTCCATTCCAAAGCAGTTTCACATGAATGTAAATATTAATCCTAATTAATGAATATTGGACCAAAATAAATAGGAAATATTATTTAAATAAATGATTTAAATCATTTTTAATTAAAAGCACAATTAATAAGAATTTAATTTTGACAAATTAATCCTTATCATAAGGCTTTTATTCATTCGTAGAAAGTTCAAAAACGAAACAAATGCAATTTTAAATACTAATCATAAAATTTATGAGCCCATATTGTAATTCTGTACTCAAACCATAGGAGATACATATACACAATTAGTTGAACAAGATTAAAAATTACCCTAGTTTCATACAATCGATTTATGAGCTGAACATCCAAAACATTTGAAGGAAGGATTCGATCTGGATACCTCCCGTTCCGTACGCTAGTACTTTATCGACCACGCCAAAACGATCGTCATCGCGTGATGTTTGGTACTAGGTTATATAGATATCACACTGCCACAAACCCCCATGCCAGTGATTCGGCGAATAGGCAAACGAACGATACCATATTCGTGGTGAGCATGTGAGCAGTTGCGTCACTTTGTGGGTTGTGTCATTCGTGCGTGACGGCTTGAGAATTGCGTCATTTGTGTGAGACAGCTTTATTGCTTCAGTTGTGTCTGACGGCTTAGTTGCTTTTGCGGTGGATAGATGGCACTACGACTGTGGCGCGTGAAGGATGCGGTTTCTTTGCACAGCCAGAGGCACCAATGTAGGAAGGAAGGAAGCATTCGATCTGGGTACCTTCTGTTCCGTACGCAAGTACTTTATCGACCACGCCAAAATGATCGTCATCGCGTGATGTTTGGTACTAAGTTATATAGATATCACACCACAACACATTTAATCTTATAAAACAGGAATGGGCAACTAGTGGCCAACAAAGATTTTTATGCAGCCCTCCAAGACAGTCAGAAAATCCACTTTGAACCGAGATTTCTTTCTCATGAGCGATTAAAAGCTCTTCTTTTATTTTTCACTCTTAGGAAAACGAAGCACTTGATAGTATTTTTCCAAAGAGATCATCAAAAAGCCCTCGTGTAGCTGAACACTGCGACGTTAGTATTCACTCACTCACTCACGCAAAGCAACCGTCTGCAGAGTTTCGAGGACGAGGTCACAAGATTTCAGGATTTTAAGAAAATCGACCCTATTAATTTGCAATATTGTCCTATTACTGCTGATATTGATACAGCACTTCAGAAGCTACAGTTTTAACTTATTGACTTATTGTCGGATCACAGTGTGAAGGAAAGGTTTAATGCTATGCCACATTGACCCTTACAAATCTTTTTCAGATGAAAAAATTTCATGTACTAAGAAAAAATTTACGAGGAAATTGTTCTTTGTATTTTAATCGACATATATTTATGAGCAAATTTTTTTGCATGAAGATAAAAAAAAAAGTAAATATAGAGGCAAGTTGACTGGCATAAACTTGCAAGCTGTGGTAAGAATTTCAACAGGCACTCTCTCTCCTGATTTTAAAACATACTTTTTACACGTGTCTCTCACTTAAAAAAAATGGGAGAAAAGTTTGACAGGGTACATTTGTCTCATTAAACTCATTCTAAAACTAAGTGTGTTAGCAGCTGTAGATAATATGAAATTAATAAATAAATTGGATAAAAAAATACCCTATTTTATTTAACTTATATTTATTATTATTTTTTATAATGAATGCAATCCTTTTAAAAAGTTGCAGCCCTCCAGTACCCTCCGATCCAAACAAGTTGCTCACCGGGGCGTAACTACCACCGTATCAATGATACGAGGCCCCCAAACTACAGGGGCCCCAACATGTGTAACTACAGTCCATTAACTGAGCTCCTAAATCTAAAAAAGGGCCCCCTAAGGAATTTTGATACAGGGTTTCTTTAGAGCTAGCTACGCCAGTGTTGTCAACCACTGTTATAAAGAAATAAATCAAATAATAAAAATCTAAAATGAATATCATAAACCCCACCCCCTAAATGTAATTTGGTTACGTCCCTAAATGTAAACACCTATATTAAATATGTCAAATGTCTGAAAATATTTGAGGTACTTGTATATCGCAATACATAGAAATTGTAACAATGTCCAAAAGATTTTTTTTTGTGTGTGTTAATATAACTATAAAGAATCTAGATCAGGGGTACTCAACCTTTTCTCCCGCCGGGCCGCATACTAATGGTAGGTATTTCACGCGGGCCACATACACATGACAATTATTTCATGCGAGCCGCAACATGCGGATAAGGGGAAAAAACACACTATAAGACCAAAGCAATATTGACAAACAAAATTGATAAAAAAAATATTAAAACTCTCACTTATTTCTGGCTTTTATTTTAATACTATATTAACTTTTCTATCAAATACACACACAAAAATATTTAATTTTATGAATTTTTACTGAGTTAATGGATAATTTTTATTTCCTTTCATCTATGACCAAGCCTTTTGCTTACATTCTACTACTAAAAAACAAATTGATAGCAAAATCTATACATTTGATTGCTTGATTGACATAATTTCCTGTTAAGTTTTTGTATATTGTTCTCCAATAATTGAATTTCTTAGTGTAATGGGCCATGACTGGGCCACTCAAAAATGAACCGTGGGTCACATGCGGCCCGCGGGCCGCAGTTTGAGCATCGCTGATCTAGATCAACCGATATATCAAGTAAGTGTATAAAATAAATCCATCAAATTTCATTTGTAGAACGAAAATAATAAGATAACAGGTTATCATTCCTTCTAAAACAATTTCTTAAAAAATACGAATGTAAGTTTTAAAGTTCAAGAGATAAGTATAACACATAAATTAGTAGTATTTAAAATTAAATCCAATTCATTATGTGTGTAAAAAAAATAAAAAATTTTAAAGCCTTCATACTCACACATATCTCTTTCATTACTCATTCTTCTTTCAGATAGGTATGTCAGGAATATGATGCATGGACACCATATTGAATCAACTTTTACTTTAAAAAAAACATCCATCTTGTGTATATCATTGTCAAATTTTAAAACAAACAGAAAATATTCAGTAATCAATTATGTCTTTGGATACAATAGAAGATTTTCTTTATTTTGTTTATATGAATTCTTAAATGGGCCGATTACAGCTCATAAATATCTACAGAATTTATTATGCATAACGTTTCGTAAACAATTTATCCTTGCGAAATTTAAATGAATTAACGATCACAACAATGTGAAAACATTATATTCTTTCTCTTAGGAATGGTATTCTGAAGGGACGAGAAAATAAAATGATGTTAGTAGCTCATTACTTCTCAAAGCTTCAATATTCGCGACCCAATATTCAATCATAATTTTCACCGCACCCCCCTCATACAATAACAATGTATTGAACTCAATTATACTATACTTTGATGCTAAAACTACGATACGACTTTAACCTCTTAAGTACTACCGGCCTATATAAACGTTTCGCTCGCCAAAGCGTTAATTTCCCTGCGCGTATATATACGTCTTTCCGAAGTGCGGTCTTTTCTGAGCACTGATATCCATAAAACTGTTCCGAAGGCTTTGGAATGCTATAAAAGGACCTTGACAATGTTTGTGAAGGATTTACTTATTTCAGACTATTTGCTTTTTAATTCCTTCCTCCACCCCAATATATCACATATGCGCGCCTACGTGGAAAACGGTTGGCATTGGGAAGCGAATCGCGTAACTTTTAATCGGCAATTCAGAACTTAATTCTAAACCGTACAAATTATCAAGATAAATGATAATTTTTGTATATAATTTTATATATGAGAATTCCATGGAGTCACTGGTAGTTATTAATTATGTTCTCAACTTAGTATTGTTAAATTAATTATAAAATACATTGTGTAGCACTGATACAATTACAAGTGTAATATATCAGTGTAAATGTGTGTTTTATTTTTTTTTTATTATGTCAGAACGTATTTTGTTTGTGTACTTTAAATAAATTGATAATTTTTTTTAAAAATAATCTTTGTTTTTGACTTTTCAATATGCTCGCCCCCTCTTGTAGAAATGTCACGCCCCCAAGGGGGGGGCGCACCTCACAGTTTGAGAAACGCTGTAGTAGCTGCTGTAGGAAATAATCAAACTATTTTATTTAGACATGTTTCATCTCCATTTAAACAGCTAGATAGTTTTTCGTTCACAAGAATAATTTTCATTTTTTATTTTAAAATTCGATTTCAATATTTTGCGACAGGATGATATGATTTTATTACAGGTATGAATTGCAGTATTTAAGACATTTTTTACTTAAAGATAAAGTTGAAAAAATGTATTTTATTAATTTAATTTAGTTTAATTCAAAATCTCAAATTTACAAATTTTATTTAAGAGTTTTGAAAAGAATGGAGTTGTATTTTCCCTAAGACTTTATAAAGAGCATATACTCTTTACCAAGGATTCATAAATTGCTTGATAGTTGTTGGAAAGTATTCAGAGCCATTGAACTTACACGAGAAAAAAAATGATAACTCTCTATTTTGAGGTTCAACTAATAAGAAATTTGTATTATTTTATTTAAAATGCATATATAGTTAAGTTTTTAAAAATTAGTTTTAGTTAATCTTTACAAAGGATTCATAGAAAAATGTTGATGGTCCTTGGCAGCATTCAAAATGTCATTAAAACATGTGTGTGAGACAATTTCATTAACAATTCATTATTTTCATGTGCAACTAACTTGATCTTGTACTTTTTTTTATTTTAAATTTATGTACGATAAATATCAAAAATAATTATTGTAATTATCACCACGTTTGCGGATAGCAACTATAGTTTCTAGTCCAAGATCAGCAAGAAATATTTTCACGTTTACACAAAATTTACAAATGTTACTTACTCGGATTTTATAGAACAGTAAATATAATTATTTATGAATAATATGGTACTTTTCCATTTCGACGGTGCAGGCGATAAAGTAAGCCCAAAACGGAACAACCAACGCCAAGCGGAATATTCCCGCTGATAATCATTTAAAAAAATTTTAAGTAATATTAAAATGTGTTTATGCAGTAAAAAAATTCTCAGAACTTACATTTATTAATATTTATTTATGTGCATATAGTGTACTGTTTCCAATGAAGTCTGCTAGGTGAGATTTGTCCCTGCGATACATGGAGAAGTAACGTTAATACTTTAAAAACATAAAATATTATGTATGTATTATAGATTTAATTAATCATTGGAATTATTTAAAGTGCTAAAGAAAAAGTATGCGTTTTTTAATGTGTTTTATTTTCATTATATTAATTGTTCTTTTAAATAATTAATCGATTTTCTTCGTAATTTTGTTATTCATACAAATGAGTAGAATAAACACATATGTACGTAAAAGAGAACAAACGGCACCTACTTCCATGTCAAAAATGTCAGTGCAATAGATCTTGATTTTGAAAAGAAAAAAAAAAATTCTCAAGCTCTTTCAGAAAAAAGCTGTTGAAATGCTTAAAAAGCTATATATCA
>BMAV01019274.1:104382-246282 GCA_019973955.1 Trichonephila inaurata madagascariensis
ACTTGAAATTCGACACGCATGTTTCTTTTGTTGAGTAGAGATATGCTAAGAACAGGGTTTTGCGAAAATGGACTCCCAAAGAGGGGATTGTGAGGCATTTTTGGCAAAAATTCTCGTTTTAGTGCTATTAGACCTACAGACTTGAAATATGGAGAGCACGTTTGTTGTTGTGTAGAGATCCACTAAGAAAGCTTTTTTGTGTAAATAGACTCCCAAAAGGAGAGCGGGGAATTAAAAAATAGATATACTTCTGTTTTAAAAATTCGATTCTCATTTGTTTTAACTCAAGAGATGAGTGCTATAAGAATGTTTTTAACACAATCCAAAGTTTAATACTAACACTTGTACTGTAAAATCCGACGTATAACACTCACAGCCGTATAACGCGCACCCATACTTTAAAGCTGCAATTTTTAATTTTCAGGTATATTCGCCATATATCACGCACCCCGTTTTTTACGAAGGAACCTGGAATGCATGTATGAAATGATTTTATACTTTTAAGTCATTTATTCGAGGTAATATCCCAGACTTTTGAAAAAAAACTGTATAATTCTAGAACTACAACTCTTTAAGTTCACAAGGAATGTGCCATTTCTTTTAAATAAACAATATTTCAGTTTATGTAGAAGTCTACTATTTTTCTACACTCATCTATTTTTTATTTTAATAGCTCTCAATTTTATACCCTGAGTATAATGCGCACCCATAAATTTCGATGTAATTTTTTGTGTAAAAGTGCGCGTTATACGCAGGATTTTACAGTAGATATGAATCATATAAAAACAACATATAATTATATAACACCATAAAATACCCATGAGTGCGGCTAATAAGAACATGAAACTTAATCCGCGTATTTTTGATAATAAACACAACATTATTAGTAACTTAAAAGAAAAGGAAATGCATGAACCTTTGATTAAAAAATTCTGCTATAGAAGATTTACTTATTCTAGATCTGTTGATATCCAAGATGAAGCTTATCAGAATGCTATACTAAATTTTGTCTGATTCCGTAAAAAAAAGTTTTATTATCAAACGAGAAATAATAGTAAACACACACTCCAGAAAAAAGTTTGGTTAAAAATATAATTCGATTAGCTTGCATTAAAAAATAAATGTATGAAGAAAATTACTTAAGAGTTGAAATTAAAACATTTTTGATAAATGAATACTATACTGCTATTTCAAATGTTCGAACACCATTGGAACAAATTACAAACCGAGAAAGAAATATGTGGAAGTAGAAAAATAAAGAAGCAAAATGAGCAATGACAAAACACAATTTAACCCGTCTTTTCATAATTTGTTCTCTTTTTTTTCTTTTTGTGTGTGTGTGTGTGAAAGAACTCAGGGTTGATATAATACATTTTGTATATTAAAGGAAAATTTTTTTCAAAAATCCTAGTATAAATATATGATATAGAATAATTAAAAAACAGTATGATGGAAATATCCATCATTATGTTAAGATTAGTATAAATTAACTAAATAAATAATATATATTTGCATTATTTTGATTCCTGTTGATACTTAAAAAAACAATTATTATTATTCTAATTTCCTCTTTATCACGGTACTCAATATCAAAATTTTCGTCATCAAGGCCATCTTCTGATAGTCAACCTCTTTGAAACTCGTCCAAGTAATTTTCAATGTCTCTCTCTTCTGAATTTCTCTATAAAAATAACATAAAATAAACATATAGTATAAAATATTTCATCATACATTAGAAGTGAAGCAACTGCAAATTGATGTAAATTTCTGTCACATAGTTTAGAGAAGATTATTTGGTGTATTCGATATAAATTGCACTGAAAATAACAGAAATACAAAAAACACTCATTATCGCTTTCATAGCAAAAAAGATGTTATAAAAAATATTCAAGAAATATCACACATTTCTTCCAACCACAACAAACAGCTGACAAACTTACAAACTAGCAAGTTCAACTCCACTATAACGGTTGTGACATTTGATTTTTTTTTTTTTTGACAGCTACGTTCCTTATTATGAAATAGTCGTGAAAAAAGCTGCCAGAAATAACCAATTTACCGTACACCTGTTTTGAGTACATATTTTTTTCACGAAGTTTTAGGATGGAAATTACAATCATCAAGCAAAGAGTCAAATATTAACCGGTAAATTCACCATTAATATCATATCAATTAAACATTGGATGGTTAAAATTTATTACAAAGAACAAAAGTAAAGCTATGATTAATACATTTTTAATATTGAATTCTAACTGGCCATTAAGTCATGAAAAGTATTGGAATAAGTATTCATCCCATAGTGTCATTCTAATATTAAATCCTAAAATGCATGTCTTTATGTCAGTTTTAGTTATAAGTAACGTTTGTATGTGAAAAAAAATCATTCACGAAAAAAAACACCCTAATTCCTACTTCTTTCATTAATAATACCACAAAAACAGTGACATTCAGTTATCAAGATGTAATGATGGGTATTGCTAATAGCCTGAGGAACGATACACGATTGACGCCCGGGGAAAAAATGGTGTACCATAATCACACGGTTTGTTCAATAGTGTGTCACAAATCACACGAATTAAACTCTTTCAACATTGACACCGTGGTGCCTAAAGGTAGAGCATCGTCTTGTTAACATCTATCAATGTCAATATTGGACTTAATGAGAGCAGACAAATACGAAATTGTCAAAGGCATCTATATTTGTTACTGTGCCTTTGAATATGTCGTTGAGAAAGGATTAAGCAGAACAGGTTTGAGAAATATTTAACCGTACAGATCTTTTCCTTTGTTCTGAAGGTAATTAGTCATTGTAGTCACATGGAATGCATTTGAATGAAAAATAGGAAGACATATTTCACATGAATTGCAAAACACGAATGTGTCTGAATTCGTTAAATATAAATGTCAGTAAAAATAAAAATATTTTCATTTAAGCTATGAAAACCGAAGTGATTTTGATTGCATTATTTGTATTTTGTTGTAACAATTATAGTGGCCGCGGTAGCCTAGCGGTCAAGGTAACGAACTCTTGGCCGGCGTGTCATGAGTTCGAGCCCAGTACCGCCGAAACCCGCCATGTGGGAAGGGGGGATGCTCGTTAAATCTATGAAGGTTCAAACGTCCTTCCGTTGCTGTAGTGTGGAAGTTAGGCGAGGGTGAGCCAGAGCTCAGATGTCGTCTTTGTCACTTAACCATGGTTCAAAATTACGAGGTCTGTCGCCAAAAGACCTCGAGTAGCTGAATTGTTTCACTTGTAACACACTTATATAACTCACTCTTTAACAATTATAGTTTCTTGATAATAATATACCATGCATATTATAATAAACATTTCGATATTAATAGTACTCTTTTATAAAATTGCCGAGAGAGAAATTTAAATTTCTCATTCTCTTTTTGGATTCATTGTAATGAATTAAAAGAAAAAAAAATTACTATCTTAAAATATATATTAATATTTTCGAGAGAATCATGTAAAGAGTATTTCACTATCAATAAATTTTATTATATATTGTTTTTATTTATTATCAATTTTATTTGATTTAATAATGATTTATAATAAATAATAATAACCTATCAGGTTACGCTATCTGTAAAAATAACATTTATTTATAACGGAGCTGTGATATTTTAGTATTTTAACACATTGGTATTTTTATAAGGAAACATTTTGATGTTTGAATATTAAAATATTTAGTTTTTTTTAATAGTTTAAGGTTTTATATCACGCATACTAAAAAAAAATTTTTTTAATTAATAAAATAATGTTAATGTTAGACTAATTATATTTCGTGCTATTTTTTTTTTCTTATAAATATATTATTGATAAATTTTAATGACAGAAAAAATATTTAAAAAATCAGATTTTGTTTAATCATCTTTTATATTTTTTGCGAAGAGGTACTTGAAAAGTTCTGAGTTCTCAAATAAAAAAGTGAATTATTTCAAATAATATTATTTCATTTTCATAAAGATGATAGATTAAAAAAATTATTCAGGCTGTAAAATGACTTGTCCAAAGTGCTTGCTTTTGGATATGGCTAATTAAAGCACTTAAATTCGAATATTTCTGTTACAAAACTAGGAAACAAAAGGCTATTTATAGCTTGTATGGTATATGAATGCAAAATTTTTATCCCCATTTTAAGGCTTTCTAAACTTTAAATTTACATAGTATTGATTTCTGAATTCTTGGTGAAGAATTGCATTATTAATGTATTATATTATTACTCACGATTAAAAATTATCACTATTCTGTAATTAATAAGAATAAGTTTTATTTTAATCAATCCTTTGAGTTATCTTTGTTAAGTTAGATAATAACATTTTTTTCATTGTAAACTAAATGATCCTTTAAAAAAAACAGATTTCTTATAACAAAACATTACGCACAACAAATTATTAACTTGGATAGTTCAGTCTAATATGTTTGTTTTGTTTTTAAATTTAAAATGGAGCTTTTAATGAGTTCGTGCAGTCATACATGATTGTTCATAAATTATTCATTTGTTATTAACCAATTTGTTTCTCGAAAGATGGAAATAAAAATCTACCAATACTTTTTAGTAGTTTAACCATTTAACCGGTTTGTCTGTACGCTGTTTGGGCACTGGTAATTTCTTTCTTTAGTTGAATTGAGCGTATTTTTAATTGTGATGGTGATATTAATTAGTGCTAGTGTTTTTAAATGGTGAAGATGTTTTCCTATAGTACTGGATTGCTTTTCATTGAGCATATTCTTTGTGTGAAGATGGGAATTTTACTTTGATATAGGATCAAGCAACAAAAACGTTTTTTAGTGAAACGATGAATTAAATTTGGATGCAGATTCTGAACTGTATGTCTGTTGATTATTTGGATTATTCTTCAGAGGAACCGCACACAAACTTTTTCACATATACACATAAAACCCTCAATCGTTTGAAAAAGTATTGACAAAAAATGTTTTCTAAGATGCATGGAAAATTCCTCATGGCATGCAGAGTATACTTATAAAAAGCAAACATTAAAGAGTTTTTGTGTTTCACAATTGTAAAATAAAAAATGATGTAAAAATTTTAATAAAACTTAAAATTTAAACAATTTTTTTTTTCATTTGCTAATTCTATTACGTACGGTGTTTAGTTATACACAATAAAAATTTTTGCCTTTTTTGAAACATTTTCGGTAACAAAAAATTACCAGTTAAGGGGTTAACAGAAGCTTATGCTTATCTTTATATTAATTTAGAATTTTTTTAAAATATCAAAAAATTATTCCACGATCGATATTAATATTAACTTTTTTTATAACAAAAAACATCACGATTCAACACTCAATAATAGCAATGCATAAATCAGACATTTGCTACTAATGATTTAGCTTGAACTCTTATCATATTTACTCTATAAATTGCTTATCACAAATGAAGGTAAAATGTATCTCTTTCGAAAATTACATTTTAATTCTATCTAACAATCGATCACCCTTACGAATTTTAAAGAATGTTAATCTCTAGAGAAATAAGGCCAAGAAAATAACCCACACTGTAGAAAGTGAAGGATTGTTCTACCTTCAACAGACGATTGTACCTTAGGGCTAGGGTGGCAAAGTCAGTTAATCAACACTTGCCCGTGACTGACTTAATAAGAGCACAGTTCGAAATTTTTTATTTAGCTTATTCTTTGACTTGATGTAATCTCAGGCATTGTTACAGGTGTGTTTACCGGGTCAGCCTGTCAATATGGGTCTTTTAAACTTATTGATTTCTTACCACTCAATGTTTCTTTAGTGTGCTATGGCTCATCGATTCCATGGACAGTGTCAGGGTAATTCGATAACGAATGACATGTACAAAATTGATGCTTTCGGGACTGAATTACGTGGATGTAGACAGTGTTACTTTTCACCTGGGTGGGACAGGGTGTCGACAAGTGTCTAAGACTAAAAATTGGTTTACCTTACTTTCTGGCTAATACTGAAAAAGGACATCAGAGGTCATGTTCTCTTTGTTATGGTTGCGAAGGTGAAAAATAATTCGAACAGCTTCTATTACAGAAGGAAAGGAAAACTGAGTAAAATGTTGCTTTCAAAAGTTCTGGTTCAGTTATTAAGTGGATAATGGAGTACGGTTAATTTATTTTAAGATGTCATAATGATTTATCAATTCAATTAAGATTTGAGGGGGAAAATAACAAATTGTATTCTTTTACTGTCACGGTTCTAATTGTGTTAAGTGTTTGATGAGTGTTGCGCCATGTTTTGTTTCGTACTGCTGTCAATGGTTCGAGAATACAGAAGGTCATTCGTACTTTATGGAAATGATTTTTTAATTCATTTTATCGTTTGCATTTTGTGATAAAACTTTGACAACTTCAGAATAATCGTCTGCTTAGGTTTTCTTTGGATTGGAACGTAAAATAAAAGATTTATATTTTGAAAATGGCTCTTAAAATGATATATGGCTCGATAGTTACGTAATTACGCTTTCCAAAGAGAAATATTTGTATCAACAACATAAAAAGCGAAGTAATAATCTCGGTTATTGCACTTCAATCAAAGGTATTTATAATATATTAAATTTTTGAAATGGAAAAAGCGTCCAGCTGGATTTAAAAAGGAAAACATGACCACGGTCCTTCATCCTAAGACTGTTCATACGCAAGCAACTATCAAAAAAAGGGAAGTCTCTGTTCAAAAAGAAAATCCACCGACTCAAAGATTCGTTGCATCGAAACTAAGTATGTCTTGCAAAGCTCTAATTAAAATCATTCATAAGGATTTAAAGTTAAATAAATATTTAGACCTAAAGTTAGCCTCTTTTTTTAACACATATTACTTAAAGAAAAGCAAATTGTAGAAAATCATGTAAAAAACACCTAGCTACTGAAAAATAGAAATTTGTGGTAACACTCGATAAGGTATAAGTATATTTAAATGGCAGTAGTAAAAGAAGATCAATTTTCTATTGCTCAACTGACGGGAATGACTGCACGAAATGGCTTCGTTAGTGTACAGTAAAGTTTCCAAAGGGATTCATGATAGTTGAAGGATTTTGTTACAACGACAAATTAACAATAAAAAAAGTCTCAAGTAAAACCAAAATTAAATTACTCTACTCTATCAGCAGAATATTTTAGAACCAATTTTTTAAGAACTAATTCAAACTTTACATGGAAGCGACATTGATAAATTTGAGCTTCATATGAACAAAGACTCTATTCACACGCCAAAGTCAACTGCCGCTTATTTAGCAAAGAAAGAATCAAAAACAGGGGAATAAACTGTACTCATTTGATGAAATACGTATAAAATCACTTTACACTTCCGCAATGGATTTTTGTGCTTTCGGTTTATTAAAACGAGCTTTAGGAAAACGGCATCCAAGAACACTGAGCGAACTTTGGAAAACGATTCAAGAGGAATGGAGTAAAATTTGCATGACAGCACTAAGAAAAAGTTTACTTTCATGAAAAATTCGAGCTAGACATATTGTCAAAAATCAGTGCTGTCAGATAGGAGAAAATTTCCACAGAAAATACAGTACTTATTTATAGAAATTAACTATCAAAATCGTTTCCATAAAATGTGAACGACCTTCTGTATTCCAGGAGAGAGTTTTTATTAATGTCACAGTATAAATCAACATTAGAGCTTTTGGCGACGGACCAAGTAGTTTTCAACCATGCTCAAGAGATGAAAATCAAGTCGGAGCTGATACCCTCTCTGAACTTCCACATCAGGCAAATGGAAGGACATTGAGCCTCTACACATTTAACATGCATCAGCTCCTCTACACAGCGGGTCTTCAGTGACACTAGTGTTCGAACTCATGACACACTGGCCACATAACCATTAGGCGACGCGGCGTCAGATTATTCCAGGAAGAATGGTTTTTCTTTTCATATAACCCCGTGCGCCACAAAGTATTACACGGGGACTTACATAGAAGTAAGCGTGAAGCACACATCACAGAGAAGAGAAGAGAAGAAAAAGATTACCACACAAACATCCATGTCTTATCCGGGATTCGAACCCAGACACTACACCACTTCAGTCAGCGTTACTACCCACTGTACCGGATGGGCGGCTAAAAAGAATGGTATTAAAAAGTATTTCTATGATTTCTAATGCGAAAAAAACGAAAATTTTAGCGAAGGGTAGGTTAAATTTCAGTAAAATAACTCTAAATAAATAAAGGTGGATAAATCTTATACAATTCAAAGTGATCAGTTCTAAATAAAATGCAGCCATAACATTTTATTTTTATTGAGTTAAATTCAACTCGTATAAATAAAAAAAATAACTATTATATCTGAACTTTCCGTGAAAGACTAGTTGTTCAATGAAAACAAGTAATATAAAAAATTCCTATTCAATTCCTACTTTAAATGGATGAATAGAAATTATTTTCTTCACGATTGAAAATTTGAACGATATATATATATATGTGTGGGGAGAGAGAGTGAACTAATAGTAGGAATTTTGGAAAAAGAGCATGATTTGTCTGCATTGTTGTAACAATGCACACCCGATTTGGCTAGTTTGGCTGAAAAGCAGGTTTTCGACGCAACCTTTTGTCTTTGTTTTAGCAGTTTCATTGTTACAACAATGGAGACGAATCTAAGTTGGCGTCGAAAACCAGTAATTAATTAAATTTAATTTAATTAATGAATTAATATTTGAAAAAACAGTATTAACATAAGCGTATTCTGTGTATAAGTGTAAGTTGTATTAACATACAACTGTTAAGTGTCATCCACAAGTTTAAAAAAAATTAATTGAACTTTAGTGGTTGAATGGAGAGTGTTTTATTAATGATTGAAAATTCGAACAAGATAAATATATATAGAAAGAGGGTGAGTTAAACTAGGAATTGAAAAATTAAAATTATTTTATGTCACGTACTAAACTTTTAATCAGTAACTTTGATAGTTTGAGTAAAAATTAAAAATTTTATTAAAAAAATTCTACATTCAAATACTTCTAACTTAACTTCATTCATTTATCAGACATTTTAATTTAAATAATGATTTGTAAAAAGGTGAACAAAAAAAGCTTTCCTCAAATTCATTCATTAGTATAATTAAGATTAAGATGGCATACAAAAAAAATAATAAAAGTCGTGATATTTTTTATTAAATATTAAACAGAAACAAATATTTCCCTTTCTTCGCATTAAAATTAAATAGCATTAGTTCTCTTTACAAGTTGAAAATTAAAACACAATATAAATTCAGCATAATTATTTCGGAAACAGGCAACAGTTAACTAACATACACATAGTTTTAAAAATTAATTTATCATATTACTTATGCTTAGCACTCAGCTTAAACGAGAATATATATACCGTAAAATCCAGCGTATAACGCGCACTTTGAACATAAGAAATGAGGTTGAAATATAAGGGTGCGCGTTATACGCCGGGTATAAAAACGATAGCCTTAAAAATAACAAAAGAGATTAGCTTAAAAAATATGCTTACTTTTATACATATCGAAATACTGTTTATTTAAGAGAAATGATATACCTTATGAGCTAAAAGATTTCTAGCTGTAGAAATATACTTTTATTTCAAAAGTCTGGCATAATATCACGAATAAATGACTTCAAAACATAACAAAGTTGTATATTAAAATTTCAGATTTCTTCTTAAAAAGCGGGGTGAGCGTTATACGGCTAACATACCTGAAAAAAAGGCAGCTTGAAAGTATGGGTGCGCGTTATACACCGGTGCGCGTTATACGCCGAATTCTACGGTATATATTTCAAAAATATGTTTAAATATAATTGTAAAGTATTCAAGACTATTATATTAGTTATCATTTATTATTGCTAAAGTTGAAGTAAAGGAAATTGAACGTGCTTTATGCCTGAAAATATTGATTCAAACACGAATAGGTATATATATATATATATATACACAGAGTCGGACTCCCATTCAACGAATTTTTCTCTAACCTCAATTAAAGAAAAGGCAAAACTCCTTACTTAAAGAATAATAAACCCCGAATTAATTAATTATTTCAGCAGAGGATAATTTTTTTAATTAGTTTTTGTTAGAAAAAATTAATTTTTTTTTTCAAATGACATATATTTTTTGCTCGAAACAGAAAAAACCTTTTCTTGTTAGCCGTAAATTTCGACGGGAAAAGATGCAGACTTCACAGGTGCAGATGAGTCACGAGTGTAACCTATTGTGTGGGTCTTGAGTAGGACAGGAAATTCCTTTCTCATCTCATCCGCAACCAAGAGGATATTTTAAGATTTTTCCGATCATGGTACATTTGATGACGGATTACCTATTTGTGCAACTAAACTGGTGATTTGTCGGAGCCAAAAATTAGCGACTCTAATGCAAAAATTGATAATGAAACTCCTGTCAAAACTGTTACATTTTCCAATACTTCATATTGTTTGTAAGCTGTGAAAATATACCTTTCTCTTTAGCATCAGGATGTAAATGATGCAATATTTTCTTCTCTGCATAAAATCGAAAAAAGAACTCTTTTGAGTCATGAATCAAAAAGAGAACTTCAAGTATCTATTAGTCAACAGTTCAAAATTACCAATTAACTGGTGTGTAATTATTCGCCAACAGTACTTTAAGCCGCTGAATAAAAAGTGTGTAAGTTCTAACAATGGATATTTTTTGTGTAGAATTTTGTATACAGAATTTCCAAAAGGTAAATGCAATAAAATTTGTATTGTTTTGGACCCCGATGCAACGAATAACCCCAAATTAACGGGCAAAGTGTTCCGTCCGATGAATTCATTAAATCGGAGTCCGACTGTATATAATGCGACTGTTAAAATACACTTGTAAAATCCAAATATAATGTTAGCATTAGAAAATTAATCGTGTAATTTTTTTTCAAGCCTTGAATCCGATTCGTAATCTAATTCAAAAATAATTCTTAATAAGTTGCATTCACTTGACAGATAACATCCATTATCTTTTTAATTAGAATATGAAGAATGCTTCAAGAGTTTACAAAGATACACATTTTTTAATAATTTTAAATTTTCTTAAAGAATTAGCTTCAAGAAATCTTCAAAAAACATATAAAACAGATGGCAAAGCAAATTTGAGTTGTTTTCCGATACATATTCACAATGCCATTGCCAATTTTCATTTCCCGCGTGACTATGGATTTTTATTACCATATTTAGTTTCATTTCAATTCCAAAATGATACATAATCCATCAGATAAAACTTGACCATGACACAGCTACATTTATTGTTCAAATATCATTAACCTTAAAACGTTTCAAATCAGCATTCTGCCCATTAATCACATATATATCGAATCAAACTTTAATGTAACTAACCTAAAATCTGCATTGGGTGAATGTATAATATATGCGCTACATTTCCTCAACAATGCATTTTTCTGCATAAGATATTGTTAATTTTGAAATAAACTGGTTTTATCATTAGTTATATGAAATAATAACTCAATTGGTCTAAAGATACGCTAATTTCATGAAATATGCAAATAATACTTTTAGTCTCATTTCTGTGTTCAATACTTAGTGAATTAGTATAGGCACTTTGATAGTTTCTAACATCAACTGTTTGCTGCGCCTCAAGTGAGTGAGTGAGTGAATATTAACGTCGCACTTTTCAGCTACTCGAGGGCTTTTAGCGACGGACCTCGTAATTTTGAACCATGGTCAAGTGATGAGGACGACACCTGAGCTGGCTTATGAATAATTTATGAGTTGAAATTCAAAATTTTAACTATTATTCCTAAAAATAAATCACTTCTATTCAAAAGGAAAAATTCTTATGAGTAATATTAATTACCGTAAAATCCGGCGTATAACTTGCACTTTTAACTCAAAAAATATAATCGAAATTTACGGGTGCGCTTTATACCGCCGTGTATCAAAATGAAAGCTTTAAAAATAAAAAAAAGTAATGATTATAGGGAAAAATTAGACTTCTATATGTACCAAAATACTGTTTATTTAAAAGAAATGACATTTCTTATGAACATAAAGGGATGTTGTTCAAGTCTTGGAATAATACCTCGAATAAATTTCAATACATTAACACGCATATTTCAGGTTGCGCTTTATAAGGCGGTGAGAGTCATGAGGTATTGCTTGTTATACGCCAGATTTTACGGTTATTTTTAAACTATCAGCTGTGAGTACAGAAAAAGTAAAGTTAAATTATTATATTATCGTTTAACACGTAACTATTTAAACTGATTAATTATTATTTGCATTTAGAGTTTATTTTGCTAAGAATATCAGTCGCTGATTTTCAGGTGATCAGAGATATAACTCTTCCACGTGTCAGTACTAAGTAGATTAACATTTATCAAATCAAAATTTGATTAAGAGTTTCGCAGTAGATTCGATTTCACAATTATTCAATCTAAATTTCGAGTATGGAAGTACAGACATAAAATTTTCCATAAGAAATTCTAAGTAAAATACGAAAGTAAATATTTTTTTTGCATCATATCTATTAAATGCTAAAGATCCTTTATCAGTGGCATTATTGAAAAAAACAACAATGTAAAATAACTAAGAATTCTAAATCCATATAATTTCGTTTCTTTTATGTATAAAATGTCCTATAACTTTGCTAAAAATGTCAAAAAATTTTCACACTGAATGAAAGCACTGTAATTAATGAAAAACATTGAGTAAAGAAAGTTTTCACAGAAAAATAAAAGTCAAACGATATCGAAATATTTGTCATTCATTCTTTTCTAAAAGTTTGGAAGCTTCATGCACACTTCAAATTATTAGCACACAGGGATTTTTCTAGGGGGGACGGGAGAATCCAGGGTAGAAAGTTCATCGTTCTCGTATCATACCCCAATACGCCGCCAAGCATATTCTTTTGAATTTGTCGATTGTCGGGAACAAAAAACAGAAAAAAAATAAATCATTGAATAAATAATTAGCATTAATTAATAAAAATAATTATTAAAAACAAATACTTAATTAAATTCTACGAACTATTTACATATGATAATAATCAATCAAAAATAAAAATCAAGGGAGAGCAGAGAGGGGATACCCCCCCTTGGGTGTGCATCTGCTGCAATTATATTTGACACTTTCTGTTAATAATGTTCCAGTTAATTCGAATATCTGAATTTAAATTCTTTTCTTTGAGCATTCAATGCTTTTTATATACTTTGTAGGTTTCTAAATGTGGAACGGACTGATATCACCATTATGACTCTTTTAATTAATAATTTTTTTGTAAAATTATTTGAACCAAATATGCAGAAAAATAAAGATTTTTAGTATATAAATGCTTTTGGTACGTGAGCGAAAGCCTTGTTAGGAGAATTTGGCAAATACCTTACATTTATATCATAAGCCTAAAAAATAAAGAAGTCAATTTTGAAACAATGCAAATTACACATTTTTTATTCTATTCCATTTTCAGTAGTTTTATGAGAGAGTGCCTTAAATATTTCGATGTTTCTGCATTTATTTGAACATATTATTAAAGCAATTTTTAAAAGTAATATTATTTCATTTTCTTTTTATGTTATGGACAACAAAAATTGATTTTCTTTTATTAAATGCAAATATTTATACCATCATTTATCTATCTGATCATCAGCAAATTCGAAATAATCGTGAAGTAACATATATATTGAAAATTAATAATAATGTACTCCAAAAATACATTAAAATATTTTTTCTTTGAAAATTATTTATTAAGAATTAAAGAAATATTTCAGGAAAGGCCCTGCATGAAAAATATTTGAATTTCATACAAAAGAACAGCAAACATTTTCTTTGAAGGCCGGATTCAAGCTAGTAGCAAAACTGAATAGTTTCTTCCTTCAGAATGCAGTAAAAAATAAGTTACATAAAAAATTCTTCAAACGTTTTTCTGAGAAAAAGTTGATGAAAAGTAATTTTTAACAAAAATCACAATTGTTTTCAAGAATCTACTTAATTTGATCTTATGTTCGTATACATTATCGATTCCCACTATAACATAATTTTTTTAAAAAAAATAATACTTAATTTATCGCGAGAATTTCAAGATAAACTTTAAAATAAATAATAGCATTTTATGTCAAAGTGTTAAATGACTACAAATCATTATAAATATATTCAGATTTGTCTTAACACATATATTCCATGTTGAAAAAAGTTATCTCTATCTACATTTATGAATAAAATCCTCTTTAAAAATCATCTTTAAATCAACCAAATTCTTTTAACGAACGTAAGCCGTTTAACGGTATCGGTTAAAAATAACTTTCTAGATTGAAAAGTAGCTCATTAGCACCTAATTTAGCGAAACGTTCGTTTTTATTACATCACCCATTCAGGAAGTCTATCGAACAACCCATTAACTGTGTGAGCATTATAACTCATTTAGCACTCCGTGCTAAAGAAGTCAAGCTGAGTTAAAGGAAACGTACATCAATACCTGGGTGGTCCATATTTACCAACTGATAAGAAAAATTTATAGAATGCGGCGTGATCGCATTCCCAATTTATAAAATACTATTAATTTTCTGTTTAAAAAAAGTGAAAGGGAAGACTTAGTTTTCTTGACGTTAGAGGTAACAAAAAAATTATTGATGTCTTCCTTTTTTGAGGGATAGCCACATTTAGATATTTTATTTATTTTTTTTATTTCTCAGAGGGATTTCAAATGAATATTAAAACTGTGAAATAGTTAACCCTTTTTCTACCGCATTATCATTTACTGAGGTTTTTTTTTCCTAGCAATATTTTTTTTTTTGAATCACTACATTGAAAATTAAGAGATACACATAAAAAAAATACTCAACTTTGGGAAATTTAATCCGTTAGAGCTAATTAATTAAAGATAATCAACTGTAAAATAAATTAAATATACCGTTCACTTAAAATAAATGTTCAAATCGTTTTCTAAGGTCTTCATTAACATACACAAAAAAAAAAAGTAAAACCCTTATCTTTTGACTTTAACTACTTTTTCGGACTAAAAATGATAATCTTCGCAATCCGATCGGAATCATTATAAAATATTTTATGACAAATCACTAACAAAATCAAAAACAAATTTTCCAAAGACATGGAACATTTGTTTTATTATAAATCTAATACAAATGAATACCTAATTTTTTAAAGCCCCATTCTCAGTAATAACAAAAAAACTTTTAAAGGGTAATCTGCGAAGATAAATTAACTTTGCCTTTAAATAGAGAAGAATATTAAATGTATCGAAATCAATAAAATGTTTTCAAGAGTAACTAATACATATGATTTATTACCATATTTAAATAATGGTAAATTTTCGTGAAGTATTTTCTCATTTAAACAACAAAACCTAATAAGAAATGCAATTGAAATAAAAATAAGATATATAACGTTTATAAAAAATCTTATAATAATTGTAGGACTTATGAATACAATAACAATTAATTAATTGAGAATAACTTCACAAAAAAATGTCCCATCCCTTTAAAATAATTATTACAAAGATATATAAACAGTATAATACAGAATGTTCATTACACATAGCAACATTAATAGATAGTCACAAATTGGTTACAAAATTTAATGTTATTTGAACGAATACAGAAGAAAAATGTATGAAATTGCATATAATGCATATCATCTCTATAGAACAAAGAAAAATTTATTTAAAAAAACCCAGCAACTACGTAATAAGATATCAATATTTCAAATTACTGAAGTTTCATAAGCAACTTTAATACATTGATACAAAGATATAATCTCAATATATAATCTAATTTATAATATACATTCTCTTAATTAATACATCACCTAGTGCGAAATGCATTTTTAACAAACGCAAAGGGCTGAATAATCAAACTTTATTGCTTTGAACTTTCGCACTTTGAATTATTTATGATTGTTGTTTGCAAGACACAAGAAAAACGTGTTAATCTCAAATGGCCCACAAACATTATCGGGAACAGTAGTGAATGCATTTCCTACATCAAATTTAAAATACAAACTGCATTTTCTAATAAGAAAAAAGAATTTTTTATGCGAATAACCATTTTAAAAAAATACTAATCGAATCTGCCCTTATTAGAATAACTTGTTTTGACATAGATTATTTCCAAATAATAATTATAAATACAGAATAATTTTGATAAAACATTTTTAAAGTTGTTAGTATTAAATTATAAATTAGAGGATATTTTAATAGTTTCAAACATACGGGTCAGAATCAAAATTTTCCAATAGTACCATAGAAAATAAGAAGTACTAATAATAGGTAAAAATGAAAAATGTAAATACGTATGTAAAATACTCAATTGCTATTATTGTCTAAGTACATAAAAAGCAATAAATTGATTGAAGTTATTCTCTTTATTTTGTAACAATTTCATACTACAAATTTTATGAATGAATAATTTCGTAAGAATGGTAAATATTTTTTCGTGTCTTCTGAAATTTTATTCGCATACGTAAGACGTCTAAGTTTAAAAATAAGTACTACGTAAAAATGAAGATTTTTTTTATTTATTACAATTATTATGCCTAATAAAATATAGTTAAGCGACAAATTTGAGTTATTATATCAGGATGTTAATTTAAATAATATTTAAAATGCAATTTTAGGCTTGAAATACCTATGACTGTTAAGAAACGTCAGGATTTCATTTGTACAAATGTACATTTAAAGATGATATTTGTAAAAGAAAGATTCCGCGAATGCTCATATAATAGTTTAAAATTATAAAACTCTCTTAAATTCTACAAATTCATTTTGATATACATAAAAATCCTCTCAGAAAGAAAGCCTAAACAAAAAATTTGGGAAGGCAGTTTGTAATTTGAAATAATTAAAGTATAATAAGATGAAAAATTTAAAGTAAAAAAAAAATTTAAAAAATTGTTATATTTGTAAAAGGGTCCCTGTAAAAACATATTTTTCTAGAAATAATTTTAAACTCTCTCACCGTGCAAAAAAAAGTAGCGTTCTAAAACGAGAATTAGTACGAATCTCTCCCTGAGTTGTAATCAGAAATATCTCCTCAATCTATTAGGTTAAATATGGGCTCCTTTTACGCTTTTTTTTTTTTCTTTTTTACTCTAGCGAAGTGTCCAGATTTTTGGACATTCCGCTTGATTTCACCACTAACCACTCTCTGTTAACTATACATGATAAATCTAAACACACACAAATTTGGGAACGAATTATTCATTACATTTTATAACTTTAAACATGAGCGATAATCTGAAATACAAGATGAATTTATAACCCGAATTTACAAGTAGTAGCCCTCCTGCAAATGTATTACTTTTCCTTTTTTTTAGAGAGTAGTTCGCAAATTAGTGACTGCTATTCAGCGAATATATAATTCTTCGATATTAATACGATATAAATATCAGAAATTAAATAACCTTATTTAAAATTCCATTTATATCATTTTATCTAATTAAAATAAAAGATAAGTTCCATTAAGATTATATTTAAATATTCTCTCAATACATTCGTTTATATTTTCTTTATAAAGTTATCCAAAACACATGTTTTTTTTATTTAGAGCAGTTTAATTTTGAATAATAAATAGTTTAAATTAATTATTGGATTAAGGCTAAAATTTGGGTGTGACAAATAAATTGCAAAGAAAAATAGATTGTAAAACGGTAATAATTTCAATCAAATTAAAGAAAAACACCTAACATTTTGTTCTCACTTCTTATTAATATAAATTTTAACTTAAAAAAAAATTGCTTAGTTTTTTTATTGGAGAACATCATCTTTTTAATATAATTTTTTTTCAAAAAAATAAATTTAAATATATCAGCATAGACTTTACAAAACGTTTATATTATAATAATTACTCTATACTAAAATCTAACATATGTAAGAAAGTGTTGATTAGCCCTTTCTTAACAAAGCAAAAGTAGCAGCAAGAAACACTCTGCTGCACAATTCAAAATCTTTAAATTAAAATGCAATAGATCTCTAATGGCAAAAGCTCTCAATCACAGCTGCATGATGATAATACATTAAACATTCCAAATTTCCACTGTACATAATACTACGAATCTATTACATTATATACATAGCGCCAATATTAGGCTATTCAAGTGGCAAACAAACCAGTAAAAAAAATTTTAATTAAAATTCATCTCACCTAATATATTATTTTAAATTTGTTGAAATTGCTATAAATCTACGACAAGATTCTATTACGTATGTTTAAAACAATTAAAATTACATTTTTATTACAAAATAATCATTAAAAACAATTAAATGAGAACAACCTACGCTTTTAAGGTAATTAACAATGATTTATAGTCTTCATACTAGAACTTTTCAGAAAACATATGGTTACAAAAACGTTAACAAGAAACTCAATGCTCCAAGATCATTTCTAAGTAATAGTGTCATTTATCAAATCGACACACTTGAATTCAGCTGGTGATAAAAATCAACCTTTCTCAGCAATTTATGATGATATAAAGCCATTTAAAAGCTGTAACATCTGTAACAATATGAAAATAAATGAATTCGACCGAAATACTTGAAAAAAAATTGTATCGAACCCATCGATATAGCCTGACGTGTTGTCTAATAAAATCCAATGCATTATTGCGATATGAGACATAAGAAACAAGTACCGAACGGCCTGAAGGAACAATATTATTGATTATAAAAATTAAATACTTACGCAAGTCCGGAAGAAAATAAGGAAGGACATGGACTACAGGGGGATGTGTTTCAGTTGTTACGGTTTCACCCAAAATGTCTAAATTGCACGGTTCACTTAAAAAGCGCCTCGGGAATATTTGACCTCAGGAAGACTTAATCGTAAGTAATCCCTTCAAGACGGTGAAACAGTTTAAGTTAAAACTGACGTTGAAGGAAGACAATTGTAACGGCTGTTTATTGATAATATTGAATAATCTGAAAAATCTTTAGTAACGCAAGATTAAGAGCTGGATATGTCAACCTATATTTCAAAAATTGGCGGAATCGGATTTGATGTCTAAATTTCTAGAGTCATCGAGAAATACGGAGCATCAGAACACTAGAATGTCCTCAGAAATAGAATCTGAAATGGTTTGTTTTTAACTACATTTTGGAAATTTAAAATAATGGTGTAATTTATGTATTTCATTCCCGGAATTTTTTTAAAAAAAATGTTTACTTTTTCGAGTTTTTTTTAATTTTATAGAAAGTGAAAAAAAAAAAAGATTATTTCGTTTTAATTCATTTTTAAGTAATTCAATACACTTGAAATTTTTCTGTGAAGGAAAATTTTAAAATTCAATTATATAAAATTTAGGTTACTATGAATTAGTTTCAAAACTGTTCAAAGAAGCTGTTAGCAGCCAGTAATTCGTGGTGAAATTTTAATAGTCCACAAAAAAAGTTCTTACAGGTTCTTCTTCAGGGGACTTATGTAGTATTGCGACAATGCCAATATTAAGATAAATCTCCAAGTTCGCATATATTGTACGCACTGAATTGGCAACCATGAGATTCGTTTCATATAATGTCGCCAATATGGTTGCGATAATACGTAAGTACCAAATTCAGATACTTCTTAAATTCGCTGAACTTATTTAATAAAATTTTTAAATAAAAACTAAATTGTTTTAGTTGTATTACAGTATCTGAAATAGAACAACAGCATTAATAATGATTTGTTAAAACGCACTAGTATGATTTGCAAAACTTATACTTCAAAGGCATTTTTTTTTTAAAAAAAAAACCCTCTGTCAGCGGCATAAAACGAATAAGGAAATAAGAGTGCCTAATTCTGTACAACTTATTAGGCATCAAATTTGATTTCAATAAAACCTTGGCTCGAGTTCTGATTTATTTTGTACTTTAACTTCAATATTACTTTATTACTAAAATAATAATACACACACACACCACCACACACTATCAAGTTTTTTTTTTATTTCCTTGTCTATGGTCTTCACCTTACTACAATTTGGCAACGATATTGAACACAATGAGTAATTGTTGATCAGTCAAATATTGTGGGTGTATATAGTTGTCTTCACATATTTTTATCGTTTACTTGATTAGCAATAGGAAACATCTTATTGAACATTTGAACATCAATGGCGTATTGGCACTGTCATTCAAAAATTAATTTCTATTTTGTAGTGCTAGTTCAAAATCTTGCACTTCTCAAAAGCCAAATATTTTTAAATTAAGTTTAAAGTTATACATATTTTAAATATATTTTATGAATATATTATTTTAGTTTGTTTCTAGGATCAAAATAAATAGTAATACAAAATTAAAATGAATAAAGAAAAGCAAATAACAAAAAATTTGATTTTTCTTTCTTGGCAAAATTTTGGCTCCTACAGATTCCATCATCACCGAAGACAAAAAATAACAATATAAAAGTGAAAGTCGAGGAGAAAAATTAAAATTTTTACGACAGCATCATCCTGATTATTTGTGAAGTATGATTTTATACATACAAGACCTAGAACTGAACCTGATGCAGGACCTTTTTATATCATATGTTCTGTGAGTTTATCCACTGACAGCATGAAACCATCGAACCTTGCTCGACATTTTCTGAATAAACAACCATACTTGGCTAATAAACTAGCTAAATGTTTCCGGAGATTGCGTGGTAATTTACAAAAGCAAGTATTGTCTAATAAAACTAATAATTCAAAATAATTCTGTATTAAAAGCCTCTTATTCAATTACTCATCAAATAGTGAAATAAAAAATATGTTCCTAGTCTGCCGGGTATGTGAAACACAGAATTAAAGAATTGACGAATATGGTGAAATTCAGAGAAGAAATGATCAGCAAGTAATATTAAAAAATTAAGTCAATTCCTACTTAGATAAACAAAAAAAAAATATTTTAGTTTCTTTTTATTAAATAGTTACAATTAATATAAATATGTATATACATATGACAGAATCACAATATTAAGCGACAATTAATTTTTATTAATTATCATTAAAGTATCGTATGGTCATCCAAAATAATCGGGTATATAAAACTTCAGTTCAACTGAATGCTTTCAAACGTGAGAGAGAAAAAAAATCTTTTAAAGTTTTGACCTAAGTCGCTAAAAATGAAGCCAACGTCGCTGTATCTGTAATTCTTTAAATTATTAGTTTCAGTCAATTAATTTTAATAAATTATAATTAAATTATCGTATTGTTACCGAAAACAATAGAGTTTAGAAAATTTCAGCTCAAATGGGCGGTTTAAAATGCGAGAAAAAGAGCCTTTTCAAGTTTTGACACAAGTCGCCAAAATGGTCGATAAGTCACCAAAAATGATGCCTACGTGGCTGTATTTGTAATTCTTTGAATAATTAGTTTTAATCAATTAATTTTTATTAATTATAATTAAAGTAATGTATTGTCCTTCAAAATAATCGAGTACATCAAATTTCAGCTCAACTGAGCGCTTTAAAATGTATTTTATTAACGATTGAAAATTTGAACACAAGATAAATATATAAATATTTATATAGAAAGTGTGAACTAATAGTAGGAATTGAAAAATACAACTTTTGGGGGCAATTTAACTTGATGAATCAGCCAGCATAACAAACAAGTTTATTTATTCTTTGCTTCTTGAGATTTAATTTCGTAAAATATTTAAAACAGGAATGTTTATGCTCACTTAATTTGTCGAGAAGAACAACTGGATAAGAAATTTTCAATGTATTCAATGATTATTTTCCGAAATTGATTGGGGAAAATGTGTATAGGAACTATGCAAATGGCGTTTGCTGCAAGTATAACCGAACATTGATTAGGAGTTGTTAAAAAGATAAAAGATGTTTGACACACAGGCACAGTTTTTACTCATTGCATTTTTCACCGTAAAATATAACTTACCGCTAATATCCTTAGAATTACGTGTGGTACTGTGCCAGATGTAATTAAAATTATTTGAATCACTTTGTTACGAGAAATAGACTCACAGCATGAACATATTCATGCTCAGGTGAGTTGACTGTCAAGGTATACAATTTTAACCCAATTGTTTAAGTAAAATAATTCTTTCATCAACAAAATAATTTTTAATACCGAAATTTCTAATATGATAATGTCTGGGTAACAAAACTTGCTTGTTAGACAAAAACTTTTATTTTCTTTATTAAATGAATTGAGCATATCTATTCAAGGACAACTTTCGAACGTTTTTAATTTCCGTAGTAAAACGGAGAAGTTTCAGAAAAAAAAAAAAGCATTATTGTGGAAATCACTATTAATTGCTGAAAATTTACAAATGGGTCCTAATCTGGAGGAGTACTCGAAAAAAAAAGACATCAATAAACAGATAACGGGCCTTGTACAATCAGTTTCGTAGCGTACACCCCCGTAACCCTCGCATTGTGTGTGGGGGGGGGGGAACTCTAGGAAGCCAAAGCTTGACTGACGCAAAGTATGTATTTGGACTTGGAGCCCAAAACCTGAGTTTGCAGGGGGTCCCTAGTATTCTCCGTTACGCCACTGTGTACAACAGCACTTGCAGTCTCTCAAAGAACCTTTTGAAGGTTATTATTCAAAAGAAAACGATCCCAGAAATCGAAATATATTGCTTTGTTTAATATTTCTTCACATATCACCGAAAGTAATTAAAAAAGTTAAAGGAAAAGAAAGCTTGGTCGGATTATTCTCGGATGATAATCTTAAACTTCAACTCAACTCTTCAAGAAGTATTTTTCGGCTTTCTGTATAAAACGAATAGCCAACATAGAGAGAAAAACTATGAAAGAGAGAGAGAGTTTTGACTTCATTCACAATGACCTATTTGTGCGGAAATACATTCTTATTTGTAATAGCTATTAAAAACTATTCGTCATTGCTTGAAATAGCTCATTCACGTGTTGCGGGGAATTGAAGACAAAAAATATTTATAAATAATTTTAAATCAAAAGCATAAATTTCACGATATAATTTTTAATAAGTATTATATTAGTATTCTGTACCTTTTTGTGTTTATCGTCAAATAAATGCTACTGATATTATTATTACATAACCAAATACATATACATATCATACTCAATAGTCATGAATAATACCTATCTCTCACAATTTTATTAGTGGTTCGCAAATTTTAAAATAAAAATTTAATGTTCCGTAATGTGTACAAAAGGCTGCCGACCTTTCCTATATTGGTTTAAAGCAATGTTTAGAAAAAATTTTCTAATAATGTTTTTGCCATTTATAACCATTTCTAAATTTATAACTGTGAATCATCACTAACTTTCAACTAGTTAAGCTTATAGACTTAACTATATAACAAAATAAATCAATGCAAAATGAAAATTATCAAAATTAATAAAATTATTTTTATTATAGATGAAAATTATCTTTTAAAAAATATCTAATACACTTTTAGTTCATTAGTGTCAAAATAAATTAATATAGAATGCTTTAAACCCTTAAGCGATTTATAATTTAGTTCCATAAAATGATTAATTTTTGTCGTTCAGAATATTATGTTAAATCGACAACTTGTTACACAAGGTGTCCATAAAATAGGTTCGAATATCCCACCACACAGGAGTGGTCTAGAAACAAAACTAATTATCAGATTAACACAAAAGTTTGGGTGTGTCTTGCAGTAATAGCTAAAAAAAATCTACAGAGAAAAAATATTGCTTAAAAATTGTCACTAAAAAAATATTTAATCCAATTTAAAGTAAGACACTCAGACATGACTAAATAAAACTAAACAAAATAGATATTTAATCAAAAAATATATATATATATTTCCATTTATTTTCCTAAATGACAGTTTTAAAGCGATTCCATATTAAATAAAGCGTACAAATTTGTTTTAATTAATTTAAGTATAATAGTTGTTTAATGAATAACAGAAAAATCTCATTATTATCAAGGCAAAATCAAAACAGCTTGAACATACCAAAACGGTTATTCCCAAAATAATTAAACAGGATTTGTGTTAATATACCGAAAAATAAACTAAATATTTAAGAAAAGTAGAGATTGGCTCACAAATTTTAAATTTGTATAAAAACTTACAGAAGAAATAATTATGAGATTTAAAAAATAAATGTATTATATATATATAAAGGAAGGGTTTTACCACTCATTTCTTTTCTAGGTTTCATAAAAAAATGAAAAAAAACAACAATTCATCACACGGTATCAACTGCAAATCAATTTAAAATGGTAAACACATTTACAAAGCATCTACATTAATTTTTACCATCGCTAATAAACATAAACTTCCTGTTAATCATTCATAAATAGGGCCATTTTTCGAGGGAAAAATCTACTATTCTTTTTCATGTTTTTAAACTACTTTTTCCTTGTGAACAAACAACAAACACGTTGTCATGTTTTAATTATAAATCATAAAGGAAATACTTGTGTCTTATTATTTCAAACTTTGCCAAAAAAAGCATGAAAAATAACCTTATTTACGTAATTCATTCTTTTCAAGTAATCGCGGAATTTCTTTAGGAAAATTGCTCAAAACTCATAAGCTATGATTAAATACAGAAATCTTAAGTTATTTTTGCTTGACTGTATGTATATTCATTGTTGAAAAATATAGCAAACAAAGCAACGAATAAACTTTTTGCGAAGATATGATTATCAAATTTAATCGGTTTCACTCAAACAATTGTAACCTCCGGCAATAAATACCTCAAACATCATCGAAACCGCTCTGTAGCCCGTATAGGATAGATTTGTTTGTTTTTTTATGCATAAGTAGTGCAATGCTGAAAAGCTATTGTTTTGGCTTTCGCTTTAATTTTTTTTTCTCCGCTGAAACAAGATCTAGAATCAAGTAAAAGTGGTGCAGCTGGCTTAAGATTAATATGATATGACATACTTAGAAAAAGTCCGTAGCTCTGTAGGAAGGAATATTATAACAGTATTATTGATCATGAAGAAAATTTTGAATCAAAAAGAGAAAATGATCAACTGTTTGATGCAGTGTTAAGAAATTATGAGAAGAAAAAGTTTTACTTGAAGTACCGGTCATAATTCTTCTTTTTGTTTATTATAGTTAATTAATTTCATGCATGATACATTACAATTACAGATTTATCGAAAGATTTAATTATAAGTTGAACTATGTGATAGAGATAATTGCTCAGAAGTTTTGAAAAATAAATTTAAATAATGTATTCAATTTACATATAATAAGTAATAAATATTAACTTATCCTTAAAAGATAGAAGTACTTAATTTATTTCTCTGTTCCAGATATAATTTCAATAATCAAACGAATAAATAATATACATTTATTTCATTTAAAATTCATATAATTTCTAATTTATTTATACGACTAGTACATTCTAAAAATACAGGTAATAATATAGCTTCCAGTACAACGCTCACTTGCCAAAAATATCCTCAGCAATTACAAAAAATTTATCAGGGAAATATAGAACTTTTTGTAAGTAATATGCATATATGTAAGCAATATGTTTTTGCAGTGTGACGGGTTTAACAGAAGAAAAAAAATTTAAGTACTAAACTATATATCATAAAAAAACAAGATGCTGGATAAGAAATTGGAAGAAAATTTGAAGAATTAAACAATGTCTTAGATGTAATGCCAATCACTTAAAATAATTCAAAATTAAAGATTTCGCAGCTATTAGCTTGCCTTCCAGCTGTAGTGCGTATTTATTTTAAACAATAGGTATTTAATATGAAAATTATCATATTAAATCGCAGCAAAAAAATTCCAGTACAAAATACATATTGAATTTTAGCCAACCTAAACAAAAACTTAGACAGCTATTTTTACCTGAAAATCACAGAAGAAATATTTGAGTTCTGACTTCTTTCGCTGTATAGAATTTCAATTTATCAATAAGAAAAGTTTCTCCTGGCATAGTTTAAAGTAAAATAGAAGACTTTGATTTATGCTTGTCAATTGTTATGAGTGAATGTTTGTTTTTTTTAATTTGACTGCCTTTTGGTCTTTTTGCATCTTGTAGAAATGAAAACTAATGATAATATTAATACTTATTAACTCGCTTTTTATAAGCTTCACTTGTATGTAAAGGAATCTTTGGACTCAACTTTTTCCTACTTTAAAAGGTCAGATTAATTCGAAATTTTGCACACTTGTCAAGAATCGATAACAATGCAATAATTTCATAATTTTGTTCCATTGTCCTGATCAGGATTATCAGGAATAACGATTTCTAGATTTGGTGACTAATTCCATATACAATTTCCAGATATGGCGACTCTAATTCCAGATCCCATTTCAAGATTTGACGACTAAAAGATTAGGTTACAACTCTAAAAGCGAAAAAACGTGCGTCAGCAGTTTCTTACCATAATATAAACAATTGTCTAGTTTTTCTGAAAAAAAAATCGTGCATGTGAAAAAAACTGCTAAACTATAATGCTTTTATTGTAGTTCGAACTAAAAAATTAAAAATAAATCATAGTTTAAAAAAACTAAAAAACACATTTTTATGATTAATGGAACTAAAAAGTAAAAAAATAATTCTTAATGTAATAAAATGATTAACGAGAAAATTAATGTTATTGCGGTAAAAGCGTATGTGGGGGTGTGTTTTGTACTACACTTATATACTAACCCAGCATATCGGAATAGAACTTGTAAGAAATTATAACAATTGATATAGAGCACCACACGCTTTTAACCCAATGACATTAATTTTCTCTTTAATCATTTTATTCTTATATTAAAAATTATTTTTTTAACTTTTTAGTTCCATTAACCATAAAAGCGAGTTTTTTTTAGTTTTTTTTTAACTATAATTTTTAAAATATTTTCTGTGAGATATACGTACAAATCAAGTTCCTTGTAACATATAATCCTTTCATATTTCACAGGAGTTTACAGCAATATTTTCTAGATTTCAGAATGTTTAATTTAACAATAGTGACAGAAAATTTTTTTCTGGATTTTAAAATGGTCCCATTTTTTTTAATGTGAAATTTAGTTTATTACCAGTAAATTCTATATTTTCTGCCGATATATTTGTATTATTACAATTTTTAAAAATTGTAAGTGAAAATTTATTAATATGATATGCAGACTTCAGTCATTGGAATAAGAGTTAAAAAGCAGTCTAATTCGACCTTTCTTTTTTTTCTATGGCCTGTGACAATAAATATTAAAAAAATTATATCCAATTACGTAAAAATATTTTGCTGAATTAAATTTATTACATCTTGATTCTTTACCAAATGAAGTATGAATTAAAATTAGCAAAAAAGTTATAAAGGACAAATTAGATGAAGCCAAAAAGAAAGTGTTTATCATACCTCAAAATCGAAATGCATTTTATGAATTAACCTTTTATTTCTTAACACGACAAGTTATTGCAATTATACTTAAGACAAACGCTCGGAAAACGAACTGAAAAATTACCGTTTATCCATCATTTCTACCTACTGTGTGTTTTTACTCCCCTTGTTACTTTACTAATTGCTTTAACAATGTGACATACTTTCAAACTCATCGTTAAGTTGTGACACACCCGATAAAAGCACTGGCGGGCTTCTTATCTCAAGGTCACAAGACAATATCAACAACAGCAATTGAAATCACCACGCCAATTGCATTTGTCTGGTTTAATGCGATGCAAATCTAATTCAAATGGCTTTCTTTTCTGAAAATGATTAGACTTAAACTCAAAATTAAAGCAATAAATACAACAACGGCCCCAACAAGCGTAATGGTTAGGGAGGTAATAATATTGGGTGGTAGTACCTGCCTTTAAGAAACTTATTCATCAGAATGCTATGTGTTTATTCTTATTCAAATTGCCCATTACGGCCATAATTTGGTCTGGGTTTCTCCTAACAGATGCTAGTGTTAGGCCCCATGTTTAAAAAATAATAACCTGAGTAATAATACAATGACGAAATATCAGGTGTTTAAGATGGTTCGTTGGAAAAGTAGAACGATTCAAATTTTCAGTTAGTGGGAAATCCAGACAGAAGCTATGGATGTTTCATAAGTACGAAATGGCAACCTTGAAGTGCATACTTATGAGAATCACGTTCCATAAAATTTGTATTCAAGGGATAACACATTGTGAATGAAAATTGAATGTAAATTATATGAATAGATGCGTTAACGATCAGACATTATTTTTAAGCTAAATTGTTTATGTAAGTAGCTGATAATTTTGCTAATGGATAGTTCAGAATATTAAAGGTCTGCTAAATCATCCTTGTTAAAAAAAAGTAGTTTAAAAATAAGATGAAACGTATTTCTCTGTATTGATATATATTGAAAGTATATTTCTGATACTATATAAACTTATTCTGTTTTTAATTAACTCCAAATTATGTTTCTACACACAGAGTTTTATCTGTTTTTCGATAATCCACAAGCCTTATTCATAAAAGGGTCATAAAAGGAGGATTTCCATAATAAATTTTATAATTATCATCGCACTTAGATTATATTGGTATCAATATTAATGGCTTTAAAGAAAGAAATCTTAGTGCTAATGTGAATTTATTAATTGAAGTAAAAGAGTTAATCTAAGAAAAAAAAATTTCCATTTTGGGACCCAAGTTTTTGTCTTGTATGTGTGTATGGGCTTGACTTCTAATCTTTAAATTACCTAAAATTTTAAATTTTTCAAAATTTTTATGAAAAGATTTATTTATGAGTTGAATTTAAAAAAATAAGCTTCCTAATGTCAAATAAGTGTTTCAAATTTTTGAAACAAATAATTCAGTTTAATATTTTTTAAAGTTGTTTATACCGATCGATAACTTTTTTTATCAACTTTAAAAACAGGAATTTATTAAATAAGGCTTATGAAATAGTAACAAAACGAAATGTGAATTGTAACACATATATTAAATGTTTTTACACTTTTGGAATCTACGTGTCTTATGGTATCCAATTACGTTCGGAACTGTGATTTTGCAAAAGCGTATAAATGGATAATATTTATGATATTTAGTGTCACTTAGATTAGAAAATGTATATAACATTGTTTTAAGAATAGTATTACAATAAAAAATTATTTAAGTACAATATTTTGACAAAAAAATGAACATAGAATGACCCCTTTTCAAAATGTTCTCCTTTTGTGAAAAATGCTTCGATTATAATAATATTTTGCCTGTATATAGCTCGTACCTCTGTACAGAGGCTCAACTACGAGTTTTAAAAAATTCTCATTATTTTCAGAGTTACAACCATTTGAAATATAATTATCGGCGTTTTTTTCTTAAAATTTCTCCCCTCTGTTGTCGTAAAACATGGATAGACCCACTTCTAAGTTATATACTTCAAAAATTCTAGTTGAGCCTCTGTACAGAGGTCTGAGCTATATACAGGCAAAATATTATTATAATAGAAGCATTTTTTACAAAAGGAGAACATTTTGAAAAGGTGTCATTCTATGTTCCTTTTTGTCAAAATATTGTAATTAAATAATTTTTTATTGTAATACTATTCTTAAAAACAATTTTATATACATTTTCTAATCTAAGTGACACTAATATCATAAATATTATCCATTTATACGCTTTTGAAAAATCACGGTTCCGAACGTAGTCGGATACCTTAAGACTCGAAAAGTTAAGAATTCAAGAAATTCCTTTGAATCACTGAACAATTTCGATATCCTTTTTGCCCTTACAGTGGTGGCAACATCTAGTGGCAACTCTAGATACCAAATTTGGACCCTTGAATTAATTTTAATTCAAGCTCTCGTCGAATGTTAAATATTGCTGGGAGTACCAAAGCCAAATTGAAACTCAATAGATCTTTTACATACCACTTAATCATGTGACATGCATGCGAATGACTTTCGCATCCAAAAAATCTATCGACTCCAGCCGGGATCAAACCCGCAACGTTGGGCTAACGAAGCGGGTACGCTTCTTCTAAGTCACCGAGCCGACAATTGAGAAAAGATAAAACTCTTATCAATCATTTACTTTAAAATAGTTTATGATCTCTTTTACAATTTGTCCCAAATATCTACGGAATTAAAAATCGGATTCAAACAAAATTTAAAACATAGGCTATTTACCCTATTCTCTACAAAGTTCTGGGCAAAAATTGGATTCCTGAAGAGAAAATTATTTTTAGAAGTTTATTATCTATGTTAATTAAGATATATCATTAGCACCTTCATTTAGTTCCCTTTGAGCCATTAGCCCCCTGATAGTATTTTTAACAAAAAATGCGATTTTATTAAGGTCCCTTTTTTAAGACTGCCCTTTAATGTGCTTTTAAAATTCCTTTAAAATACACCTTTGAATTATCAGTTTTTGTTAAGTTAAAAAGTGTCGATTACATCATTTTATTATATCGGATATTTCCATTATAGGCTTATTTTGATTTGTATTTATTCTAGAATAGAACAAAGTAAAGGAATACTGGCAATAGGCTTTGTAATTATAATCAGATGGCCCCAAAAGACTGTTTAGAAGGTCAGAAAATATATTTCACATATTAAGGTTTGAAAGCTAGTTTAATTTAACACACAGAACATCTCATTTATTCTGCATGAAGGACTTAAAACAATCTAAACTCGAACCAAAGATCTATTTGTTATGAATTTCATAACTTTCCCAACGAGCAACTGTGGAACAAAATTTTACTCAGGTAGATTATTGACACTAGTTCAAAAAACTGTTAACTTAAAGGTGTTTGTATGACTAATTTTTTTTCTTTCAAATGGGCTGTGAATTGGTAATTATCATTGCAGACCAAGTACATTCCCTTGAATCTGGCATAACTTTTTAGTGTGACACCATATAGGACAATACCGATTGTCACAATGTAATTTTGGCTTCCAGAGTAAGGCACTTGAGCCTTGACAAAGGGAAATTGTACAATGAATTTAAATTTGCGGAGAGCACCCAAGCCGAATAGGCACTCAAGATATCTTTAACATACCGCATAGTCATACGACATGGGCGCTGTCGACTTTTTGAATAATGAAAATCCACCGACATGGGCCGGGGTCGGGCCCACAAACTTCGGTTAGCACCTAAGTGACTATACATTCGATATTTATATTTATATATCTCTAGTTCAATTAATTTTTTTTCTATAATGGATTTTTATCTTATAGATTGTATGGATTCTCGGAATAATTTCACTTGTTTTATTATTATCTTGAATATTTTCAACATATTAAATTAATTTAAAATATTTCAAAGAATAAAGAACAATTTTTATAATATACTTATTCTTATACATATTCTAAGAAAAATAAGTAATAGAATAAACCATTTTCGAACAGGACACATCTTAACGGCCTAAATTATATTAAAGTATCGAAATTTAATGTTTTTCACAGAGTATTAAACTTAATAACATTTATTTTACATAATAGTTTTTTATGGCATTCTTGAAGCGTGTTTTTTACACATGCTAGATAACTTAATAGTTGGATGTATATATATGAAAAGCGACATAAATTTGAAGTAACATTTTTAGTCTCGCTAATTTATACATATAGAATTAAAATAAATTCCTCCAAAAGAGAAATTACTCAAAAAGTAATCAAAGTGATGCATGATGAATTAGAAATTTTAAAAGTCAATTCATCATTAAAGCAAATTTATAATAGTTCATATCTATATAAGCATAAACAGTAAGAATTTATTCTAACTATAAAAACTGAAGAACATTAATTTAACAAATTATAAATATTGCATTTTAAAAAGCAAGGAAAATTTAATTTTGGAAAGCATTTTATCTAGAACTTTCTACAGATCTAGTTTGAATCAAATACATATAAAAAATATTAAATTGATCCTGAATTGCATTTAATATATTCCAAATAAAAATAAAACTATTTAAACAAATATATCAAACTAAAAGTTACCACGAACAAAATATGCAACAATGAAACTGGACGCAAGAAAAAAGAGGAACAGTTACAAAAAAATACCAAAAAGGGATAAATTAAATGTTGCATTCCTGACAAATTAGTGTTTTTCGTACTTCGAGAGGAAATGGTATTTGCACTTATTATTTAAAACACAGATAAAAAAAATAATAACATATAATTTTGATTGTAGCAAAACTTATTTTATTTCATCACTTTTTACCGCTCGCACAGATGTAAAAAAAAAAAGTGATTTTATTTTAATTTTTCGAATATTCTCAAATTTAACTCTCAAGTATTGGAAAAAAGTTTCACTGTTTTATTTTCTACATAAACGTTGTAGTTCATTATTAATAATTGCATGCAATTAAAAAAGGTAAAAAAGTTACACAATTCTTATTAAGGTATCCTACTACGTTCGGAACCGGGATTTTAAAAAGGCACATAAATGGATAATTTTTTTGATATTTAGTGTCACTTAGATTAGAATACATGTATAAAATTGTTTTAAGGACATTTTGGTAAAGAACAATATTTCGGCAAAAAATTAACTTAGAATAACCTTTTTTCAAAATGTTTTCCTTTTGTGAAAAATGCTTCTACTATAATAATATTTTGTCTGTATATAGCTCAGACCTCTGTACAGAGGCCCAACTAAGATTTTTGAAAAATTCGCATTATTTTCAGAGTTACAACCATTTGAAATATAATTATCGGCGTTTTTTGCTTAAAATTTCTCCCCTCTGTTGTCGTAAGACATGGATAAACCCACTTCTAACTTATATATTTCAAAAATTCTAGTTGAGCTTCTATACAGGGTCTGAGCTATATACAGGCAAAATATTATTATAATAGAAGCATTTTTCACAAAAGGAGAATATTTTGAAAATGGGTCATTCTACGTTCATTTTTTTGACAAAGTATTGTACTTAAATAATTTTTTATTAGAATACTATTCTTAAAACAATTTTATACATATATTCTAATCTAAGTGACACTAAATATTATAAATGTTATCCATTTATAGGCTTTTACAAAATCACGGTTCCGAACGTTGTCGGATACCTTAAAGTGTCAATTTTATTATTATATTGGCTACAAATTAGAAGTACTTGTGGTACTTACATATTATACCGTCAATCAAAAACGTAACTTGAAAAGATGTCACCAAATACTGCGATAGGTAGCCAATAGTGGAAAATTATTCCTACACGACAAAAATGCAATTATACTATTCCCGGATACGATAACATTTGGCGACATTTTTTGATTTGGAAAAATTTGTTGACGGTATAATACTTGTCTTGTAACAAGGTAAATTAAACATATATATTTATTTCATTATCATTTTCCCGGATGTACAATCAATAATATTTAACAGTTATTTAGATATAATTTGACTCTCATCACTATATGCAGGCATGATATATAATCATAGATTAATTTACATGTCACTAAATAATATAACAATTCCAAGCTTCCAGGTGAATCGCGAAAAAACAAAATAATTATTTGAAAGAATAAAATTGGAAAAGAAACTAAAACGAACAAATCCCCCCCTCAAATATACAAAAATTTCAAAAAGCAAAATAAAATCAACCAACGCTGAACCTTGCAAATAAACTAAACTATAATTGTAACACTAGTATTCTCTCTTTCAAGACCTTGACGTAATTGAATTTCAGAACAAGCTTTAACAAAATAGGGAATTACAAAGAAGCCGCAAAACAACAATGCTCCAAATATGTTACCTGTCACTCAAACTGAAAGAAAAGAATGCTTCAAAAGTATTTGTTCTTAAGGCATTGTTACATTGCAAATAATCTTCCTTTGGATTAATTTTTTCATTTCTATTTTTATGATTTTTTTTTTCTCTAGGAAGAATGAGACAATCAATGAAAAGGTCGCTTTCTTCGCATAATTTTGTCCGTTGATTTGGATGGAAATAATTCAATAACTACGAAAAATTAGTAGATATTGAGCGATTGCTTATTAGTGCTATACTTCAAAACAACACGAGAGCGTGTAAATTTGTTACATATTTTAATATGTTTAAGTAATTTATATTTTGAGATTCAAAAATTTATTCGATTTAATGCCACTCCTGGAAAGTGTTTCTGTAAAATATTTTTACAATGAAAATTTAAATACATTAATCTGGAAATTATCATTATTTGTATTATTAATACCCTAATAAAAAAGCCATGCACACATATGATAGATACTGCACATCCAAGTTATATTATTTCATATTTTTTCATACTTGTTAAATTTACGCAATATATACTTGTGTATATATTGCGTAAATTATACATTACAGTAAGACCCTGCTTAACGAGGGGTATACGTTCCATCAAGGTAAAGCGTAATATGAAACAACGTTAAACGAGGTTATCTCATCATGTAAATAATGGGGTTAGGGGAAGATGGGTAGAAAATTAGTCAGGTATTTTACCATTAAATTTATTAATTATGTTTTTATAGCAATAAAACAAAAATTTATTTCTTATAAATATAGAAACATAATAAACGAATATGCACATATAAAAATAAATAAAATTCTAAATCAGTATGTTTACATTGCAGATCATTAAGTCTCTTCTGTATTTCGAATTTTTTGCCATTTTATCAAGTAGGTAGATTGGCTTCATGGCATTTTGCGTTCAATTTCGTCGTCAATCCATATAGAAAGTCGTTTGTCCATTTCCTCTATTGTATTATTTCTATAGAACGGGTAATTCTAGTTGCAGAGCTTGTCACAGTTGCATTTACCGATGACAGTATTTTTTCTTTATTCTTAAGAATGGCCCTTATTCGTTGAAGTTGCCAAATTCAATGCAGCACCAATTTGAGATTGACGTTCACCAGTATCTAATCTTCTAATTACTTACATTTTAGTTTCTAGTAAAATGCTTTTTTTAAGCTTTATTTTCGTGTTTCTTTATTATATAACCCATGATAAAATCATAATATTTGTCACTATAGCAATCGTTATATGATATTCATTTATACTTACAATAATGTCAACAAATGTTTGAAACGATAATAATACTTTCCTATAATACTGAAGGAAAGAAGTAACACATAAACTGCTTCGGATATCGGGAAGCCTAACGCTGCGTGCTATTTCGGGGAATCCCACAATTCAAATAAAAGAGCGTTAAACCGAAACAGCGCTAAACGAAACAGCGTTAAGCAGGGTCTTACTGTATATTATATTTATATTAAATCAAACTTAATATAAATGTGTAGTCAAAACTTTATAAGAAAATTAATGAATTTAATATAATATTTAAAGGTTTTTTTTTCACTAATAGTGTGTGGCTTCTTTTTTATATGTCTTAAGTAATAACTATTTTCAAAAATTAATCAGAATGATACGATTCATTTTTTTAACAACTTCATCTGAAAATATGAATTTTCTTTTCTATGAAAAATTATATCCTGCGTTTCAGAATAATAACTGAAATGAGAAAAATATTAGATCATAATTAATTGTTTAAAAATAACACTACTTTGCGCTGTATAAAATGAATAACAGCCCGGAGTCTCTCAACCTCATAAAAAAGTGTTTACACCGCAATGCATCTTATGTATTTTATACAGTATTGTCAAATAGAGCAAAAGATTTCACCATATGTATAAATAATCTGATTACATTTTTAACAATTTATATCTGTAAATAAAAAATGCTTAGGAATTTTTATAATGCATTTTAACTTATTTATTTTTTAAACTTATAAAACGGATTAGAAAATAAATATTGACAAAGATTTCCTCCAAAACTAAATATGCGGGTCTTGTACGAGCAACTAAGATAAATTACATAAAAATCTACACAGCAACAGAATTGTTTTTTGACATTTACACATGCTTCTGACATTTATCAAGAGAATTTTTTTTTTGCCGCCAATTGAATGAGTGAGAGATTGTAGAATTTTATTTCATAAGAGCCAAATTAAGCTGTCTTGTCCCAAACAATTGTTCAAAATGCATTAGAAATTATAAAAAAGGTTTAAAATAATTATATGATAAATCCAGGTATATTTCAAAAATAAAATTTATTAAATCACATTAAAAATATTATAATGTATAAGTGTTATGATTCTTATGAAAGAAGTGAAGTTAAAACTGCGAAATTTTATCAAATATGAGTGAAACAAAATTTACGTTATTGCTTTCGGCTTATAGTCGGTATCAACATTTGCAAAAAAAAAAAAAAAAACAGCCTCAGCATGCCACTCTAGTTTACTTATTTATTTATTTATTTGTCGTTTAACATATTAAAATAATTTCAAACGCGTATAAATAGCCTAAATTTTGATTTCCTGAACTTTTAGATCACATATACATCAAATACCACAGCAAAGAATTTTAGAAAAGTAATTCGTAGTTAAAATGTTGAATAAATATTTACCCCAAATTAATATTATTCTAGTTTTTTTTCTTCAAAAATTAAATGATTCCTTTTATAGTAAATAGTATCTATATATTTGTATCATACTATAGTTACTAATCAATAAAATTTGCTTGAAACTACGGTTTGTCTAGTATAATTTATCCTCTAAAAGCTTTTCATATATTTTTAAATAAACGCAATGAGCTCCATTTATAAATAAATAAATATATTTTGTTTCATCTCTTAAATTAATAATAGAGCACTTTTTTTTATAAAAGGATAATTTAAAAATTGTATTTTCTTAAAACAATTTCCGAAGTTTCAGTTATACTCCAATTCATGTGAAAAAATAAATAAAAATTAATTCAACATAAAATGACTCAAACAGAAACCTTAAATACTTAATTAAGTATTATGCAATGTTTGATTAATTTAATGTAACAACAGTTTTGCAATCATTTTTTTAAAGATTTTTAGTATATAAATCAATAACTAAAAAAAAATCTTTTTTAGCATTTTGAAAATAATTCACCAAAAAAGTACCAGTGTAAAATGAATCCTAATAATACACACACATGAAAAAACTTTATTATTACCTTTATTAAATTATTATATTTATTTCATGAAATTTATTATTATTATCTTTATTAAACATTATTACCTTTAAATAATTTATTTAACTCAATATTAATTTCGTACAGGGCCTATTAAGTATCTATTTCACAATAGAAAAACGAATAATTTTCTAAAAATTTTTTTCAGAATATTAAAACTAAATCAATACACAAATAGCCATGTCATTCAAAAATACAAATGAAGACCTTCAATTAATACAAAAAAATAACTAATTTAGCACATAACTTTAAAACCTAACACTCAAATCTCTAGTTCTACAAATAAAAGATCAAATTTCTATAAAAATCGTTTGCTGTATTGACAGACATTCCACAAACTTCAAAGATAGTCCCATTCATCGAGTTAAGAAAAAAATAAATAAGTTTGCACGCACTCGACATATACCATGATCTCTCCTATCACACATTCAAGGGTGGGTGTGGTATGAGCGAAAACTAAAAAAGAGAAATTCGTGGCACCCCTTCAATTCAGGAAGTTGTTGCACCACTCCCAACCTATGCCCCATATCCACAAGTAGATCGAACCAAGTTCTATTGCAGACGACTCTGGAATCAGGCCACGACCTAGGAAAGTGAAAATGAAATAAAAATATCAAAAAAGAATCAAGAATATAGAAACTTTCTCTCACTCACTTTCACCCCCACCGAAGTCACTTCCCCCTTTCCCGCCCCCTTCACCTGCATTTTTACGCAAGTCCACATGCAACAGGTGGGATCTGGATGAGTATATAAGGCGATCGCAGACTCAGTTTAGGCATCTAGACACCGATCTCGAGTGTAAGACAACTACCAAAATGTTCAAGGTAAGTCTTACTAGCAGAGTAGTATTAGAATTTTATAAGTAATCCTTTGAATAACTTTGAAAAAGTATTAATAATTTAAGATTGAGCTTTCTGTTCGTTAGGGTAACTTTAATGGCATTAGTATAGAAAACTATTCGAAACTTTTGGATAACTTTAAAAATATAGCTACAATTTTAGTACTCGGTGTAAATGGAATATGCTACAAATTCAATTTTATTAACTATTAAAATTCCTATAGCAATTTTAAGCAGGATTATAGCAGTTCATTTTTGATACTATAAGAAAATTTTGGTATTTTGATAAGAAGCTATATAATATACTGGAGGAAATACTATTATATTATAGTATTAAAGAAAATTTATTTATTTAGTGGAAAGATACATGTAATAAAATTAAATATATAATTTGAACTCTTTATGTAGAATGTGTCGATTCTCAATATTTTTACTTTAAAATTTTTTTAAGTTTTAATATTAGCTTACAGTAACATAATATTATAATGTTCCAGTACTTCTAGCAATTTGTGCATTGTAAACTACTAAAGCGCCATTTAATGTTAAAATTTTATAGAAATTTTAAAAAATTATGCAAATTTTAATTTGGTTTTTTTCATAAATGAATTTTAAGAGTCTAAATTTCTATACAAATAATAATTAAAATTATTTGTAAAATATTACAGTACTCTATAAGCAGTACTAAGATTCTAAGTTTTAACGATTCCTTTACATGGAGAGAAATCCTTTATATTTACCTCTTCTTTTATAGAATTTCAAACCGAAGAAAATTTTAACAATCAATGAAAATTTTAAAAATTTAAAGAGAAAAAACTAAGGATATATATATATATATATATTGCAATATGTTATGCACAGTTTCGATGTTTCTTACAGTATTGGAATATATATTACGAGTAATTAATTAGTAATAATAATTGGAGCAAATCGTTCAGAATTTAGTAATGTAGTAGGTTTTAGTTATTACGATTTAGTTATTATTAATCATTAGTTATTAAAAAGAATTTGATATTTTTAATATTATAAAATATTTTTTATTCTCATACAGTATAATGTAATATCGCTATCAATTTCCATATTTTGTAAAATAATTCTACTGGTATGAGTAAATACGTTTATATAATTAATATTCATTTATGTAACTTATTGTAACACAATATCAACAAAAATTTCACCACCTGTCTTTTTGGCACTCCACTCTCGAAACTTCCACACTGCACCAATGAGATAATATTGAGCCTCAAGAGATTTAACGTGCATCATCCCCTCTACACGACCAGTTTTATTTTCTTTCAGAATTCATAATCAAAGTAAAAATAAGTTTTAAAATTGCATACTCAATCATAGAATAATTTGAGAAAGTTATTTTTCTTTTACCCGTTATTTTTAAAATCGTATGCAGTTTAATATTACTAAACATTTCCCAACTGAGCATGTAATACGGAGTAAGAAATTGTTCGTAAAAATATATATATATTTTTATAGAAAAAATAATGATTTAAACTGTAAGAAATTGTGATTTAAGTAAGTTTCAATCGCAATAAATAGCAAAAATAAATACATATAAATAGCATTTCATTTACTATAGTCGCTCAACAATTAAAAAATTACATTATCATCCAAAATATAATTTTTAATCAAAAACCAATGAAACAGAGCTAATAAAATACGATTATAGTAAGAATGAATTATAACAAGTAATATAAAAAAAAGATTATATCAATTCCTAAGAAAACAAAGAAAATTTTAATTTAGTTAATTAAATTTAAACATGAATTAATACTTGAGAAAACTGTGTGAGCAACAAGTGTCATCCGCTACAAGCTTAACAAAATATATTTGACACTGAGAAAAAATTCGTTACAAAAACTTACTGGCGCCATCTATTGGCACTAAATCTAACTTCTTCAGAAATAACGCAGAATAAATTTAAAATTAAAAAATAAAATTTAACTAACGAACTAATATTTGAAAAAAACTGTATTAAAATCGGGTGTCATCCACTGCAAGATTTTTAAAAAATGTATTTGAACTTCAGTGGATGAATAAATAGTATTTTTGAGAATTTGAACAAGATACATAGATATGTAAATATATATATCACATTATCTCCTATCCTCTTCCTCTCTCTCTCTCTATATATATAGGGAGAGAGTGAACTAATAGTAGGAACTGAAAAAAAAAACGCATCATGAAATACAATAATACGTGCATCATTGTCATATATTGCTCTTCTTTGGATAAAATTTTCCGCATTCTTAATAATGATTTTTTTTCTTAACAGCTTGCAGTAGTCGCAGTTCTCTTCGCCGTCGCCTGCGCGGCTCCTTACTACAGTCCATATGCTCCAGCCTATGGCCGAAGCTATGCACCAGCCCCAGCCTACAGTGCTCCCTCTTACGGATATGCCGCACCAGCCTATGACTACGTAATTATACTCCTTTCTTCTCTTAATTTGAATATATGTTTCGTAAAGCATTAGTTTTAGCAATGGTCTTAACAACATTGCAATACAAACCATATAATAGTGTCTAGATAGAGTCTTTATTAACAATCAATAATAGATTTTAAAACGTGAAGAAAAAAAAAGATTATACGATTATTCTTACTTGTCAACTTTCAATTTTGGCTAGAGGCTGTAAAAAAGTTTTAGTGATAATCATTCTTTTTAAAAATAAAAGGATGAAATGATAAATACCTTATTTATTTATTTAAAGTTTTGATGCAGTTTTTATTATAAAAATTTAAACTTCGGAAAGTAATTGAAGAAAGACACGTTACAACTCTCCGTAAGATCTGGTCTGAATATAATACTGCACTGGAAACGTTCATTGTGTTAATATTTTAATCTATATACACTTACACAGACAGGTAAACTAAATATTCTAAAAAGTTCTTATTTCAAAATACGTACATAGTTCAGTTAAATATAATAAAAATATTTCTCCTTTATAAGATTTAAGACCTTTTTCAAGTAACGATTTCATCGTTTAATGTTTATTTCCACATGGAGTTTTACCATAAATACTTTATTTTTTGTTACATAAATGTATAATTCCATAAAAATATCTTTTGAATCACGTTATTATATATATACATCCAAAAATTTAGAATCCAAAAAATCAAACTATGACAAATACTTCTATAACTTATATTGATCGAAATATCTGCTTAGAACATTCCAATCAAAAAGAGAAAATCTTTTGTTGTATTGAATTTTCCATGAAAAATTCTTTTATCTCAAAGCTTTTTATTCAGACCAAAATGAGAGTACTTAACAAATAAACCTCGAAAGTTACTGAATCTTTGAGTGCACGAAGATGAATAGTCTGGCATTTAATTCTAAAATAAATTCTCTTCCTATGGAATAGCACCCTTTCTGTGGATTGGTATATATTTTTTAATCAATCGCCATTGGATGAACAATAAAATAAGCAGGTTTTATGAATGAAATACGATGGACAATTTTAATTTCCAAGAAAACATGAAACCACAAAACTTTGTAGTATCCATGAAACTCAAACTCATAAATGGAAATCTGATTAAATCTGTACCTTATTTACTCCTTCAGGCTGTCCCCACTCCATACGAATACGGATACGACATTGCTGGAGACTATGGTGAATTCAAGCAAAACCGAAAGGAATCTAGCGATGGCAAAGGCAACGTACAAGGAAGCTACGGATACACCGATGCCCACGGTATCTACAGACAAGTAGACTACGTCGCTGATGCTTATGGTTTCCGCGCTAATGTCAAGACCAACGAGCCAGGAACTGACAACCAGAACCCCGCTGATGTCCACATCCAAGCCAACCCTGTCCAATACGCACCCGCCCCCCATTACGGTGGATACCCTCGATACTAGATTGATACGGCCTTAGGATTTCGAAAACTGTCTTTTTAACTATTATGGTAAGTTGCTTTTAATCAGTGATCGATCTTTTTACTTAAAAATGATGTACCTATTTAAATAGGATCCATTTGACTGAGAATTAAAATACAGAAACAAAACAAATTGAAATTAATAAGTGATCGTAGAAATCTATGATATTAAAATTTTTATGCATACTAAGCATTCTCTAGTATAGAAATTTTAGATAGCATAACCTCGTACTAAAGCTGCTCAACGAATTTATGGTAATATTCGAAATTTTGAGCTATGTTTCACTGAATTGGAATCTAACTTTCTCAGCTTGTCTAGTATACTGTGGCACAGTTAAACTTCTATTGGTATCGCAGCCACATTTTTCATAGGGATCATTAACGGAATAAAGTGTTTTTTGTTTGCCATCGTCCACTTACTTGGAAGCAATTGTACTAATTCAGGCACTACACTTCAGTTTTAATTCCACAGTTAACAACAAAGTTAAAATGGTTCAATAGCTTAAATTATTTCTCGTTTAGGATCATATATATTAGACGTCGTGAGCAAATTTTTCAAATGTCAAATTGATATCTTAAAAGCATCTCAAGCTTTCTGAAGGCAAAGCAAGAAGTTTCATTCCTAACTTGTTCACGGGTGTCGATACAAAATTAGAAAAGTTACGAAATAAATAATTGCCTACATCTAGCCTTTGGTGGTGGGCAGAAAGAGATAAAATAACAGGTCGCTCTAATATGAAAAGTATTAAAATGCTGTAAAAAATATATATTAGTTCACAAAGTTAGATGGGAAGGGGGAAAAATGAGGAGCAATTTGTACAACCAGGAAGTCAAACTTTTAACTACGATCACGAAGCAATTTAATTAGAGGGTTATAAAATAACCTAGGTCATAAATGAAAGGATACGATGTTTATAACAATAGAGAAAAAGCACATTTTTTTCACCACTTTAAGTTATATTTAACACTTAAAGTTATTTATAGCTGCATTTTTTTTTTAAGTTACAAGAAAAAATTTTAGATTTATAGCATAGAACAAAAAAAATACCCAAGTACTCAGTAAATTTTTTTAAAAAAAAATTATATTTAATCAAATGCCAATAAATTGTATTTTCAAAGATTGTCCATACATTACTGATGGATATAAACTGCAAATAGTTTTTACTTGTAATCCTTTATTTACTTTACCTCTCACCGGTTTTACTTCAATATGTATTTTTGAACATATAAATATACGTAACATTTCCATAAAATAAGAAATCAAGACTCGAATGTGATTTTCTAAGTGAGAATAATAAAATTAAATCTATATCCATGAGAATCTTATACAATAAATAATTTTACCAACCAATCTCATTGCAATCTTTTAATGTTTCAGTCAGTGTAACATTCGTGCTACACAACAGGGATCAAGAAAAAAGCATGGTACAGGGATACGCCGAGCATTACAGCTGTCTATAAAGACAAGGGAAAAAGAAAGAATGTGAAATCCTCTTTTCGCCTCTAAGTTGCCAAGTTCTGTCATTTTTGTGTGTTCATAGTAATTTATTTATTGTCTCTCTCTTGTCGGTACTTGTGTATCGTGTTCTGTGGGTTCTTCATGCCTTGCTGGACATTAAAAGTTACATCCGACTTGTTATATTATGTACATAGATAGAATTTTAATAATATCTCTGGTCGGATGTATCATCTTCTGTATAATACAGTATTGCCAAACGCTCAAATAAAGCATTTTAATATTATAATGAAATGTGTCTTCATTGATTATTGATACATCATTCACTAACTACTGTAAGAAATTCGAAACGACTTTTAGCTAAAAATATATTTAGAAATTTTAACACTGATGAAAAAGATTTAATTTTAGTTTCAAAGAAAGTTAAAAATGTGAGGTATACATTTGAAAATCATTGCCCTTCTAATTTGAAAATAATTATGAAGTTGGTCATAATCATAATAAAATTATTACTCAGAAATTACTTTTTGAAAATCTTTTAATATTTTTACATTTAATTCTGAATATATATGTAAGAAAATAAATTTTGATGCACCTAAAGTGACAAGGAACTAATAATGAAATATTTTATAAATCTTATTTCTCATAAATTATCTACTTATCTTAGAGATGGAAGAACTATAAAAGAAATTTTACGAGCATAATTTTCTCCGAATATAATGTATAAAGCATCTTTTAAAATAAAATTACCACTAAAAACCCGCCGTGTAAGAGAGCGATGCACGTTAAACCTGTCGAAAGCTCAAACGTCCTCCCGAATGTGTGGTAGTTAGGAAATGGGGTGCCAGTTCAGGTATCGTCCACTTCATTTGACCATGGTTCAAAATTACGTGGTCCGTCGCCAAAAGCCCTCGTGTAGTTGAACAGTGTGGCGTTAATATTCACTCACTTAATATAAAAATGATCTAAATAATTGATATGTGGAATTTTTCAATAAAAACTAAAAACCACAAACTTAGGCTTAATTATGCAACTCAGTTAATAGATTATCATACAAACTAAAGAAAGCTGTTTGAATCTAACCGATTTTAAGCATGAAGAATCAAAGTACATTTTTATATTTCTTTTATCCAAAATAAAGTCACAGCAATTCAATGAGTATTATATAGTGATAGCAAATCAAAATTCATAATGTAACAAAAGATTCTAAGAACATTTAATCAATCCCATCTTTCGCTCAGATATAGAAAAAATAGAAGTTTGAATTTTATACAACTGTGAATTCTTTCAAAAGAGACATGACTTTCATATATTTTCACAAATACAAGTAATACATATTTCTGAATTAGAAATTGTTAAATGCAAAACGTAAAATATGATCATTAATCCAGGGACGTTGCTACCTCTGTATCAATGATACGGGGCCCAACATGTCTAAGCAAAACATCGTAAAACACTAAGGGGTCCAAAAAATGGGACACCAAGGAGTTTTTGATATAGAGCTTACTCAATAAACTACGGTGGTTAATCTATTGCAAAAATATATGATCACGAGATTTCTTGTTATTTAGTAAATAAATGAAATTTTTTATTGAAAATCAAAACTCCATGTCAGTACATAAAGCTTTCAATCTTATATTTTTTCTAAAAAATTCGGTACAGGAATTTATATAGAAAAAATAAAACAGCAAAGTAGCAAAAATTGTACCAAAAATGTAAGAATATTACCAGACTATGTGTAGAAAAAGAGAATTTTAGCAAATTTAGTAAGATATTGCTCCATTATTTTTTGGAAAAACTTGAGATACACGATTCCGTATTGATTTAACTCGCGGCGGTCTCCACCAAAGGTCCGATTTCCTGTTAGGGAACTTATAGCTTCCAACAGTCATGTTGTTTCTCGTGGGAAAGTATCCAAGACAGGACAATCCGATGCAAAGTTCTAGGGCACGTCAACCTTTGACCTCCCTTTATCCAGCTGACAGAGAAGTGACCGACGCAATCCCACCGAAGCTCCGGCTTCTAAGTCCACCGCACGAGGGGTGACAAGGACCAATGGCCAAATAGTAATCTCGGCTACGTCCAAACAGAAGTGATTCTGCGCTAAAATTCGCTTGGACTCTCTAAAAGCGACTATCGGACCTTTCAAGCCTCCAGCAAAACAAGCATTATGTCGTCCTCTAACGCAGCCTTCACAACAGTGATCCGGCCTTAACAACACCTCGTCAGTGGTGTATCTAAACAACCTTTTAAGCAAAGATTCCAAAATACCGTCCATTTTATCTATAGTCGTAATTTACAATTCATATGCCGAATATCACTGTTTACCCTATACTTGGCAAGACAAATAACCCTGGCAGGTTATCTATAGACTTTAGGCCAGGTCTCAACCCCGATATAGCATTTTTGAAGTGAAACTTTTTTGCGCTCGGGAGTGAATGAGAAATTTGCCCAGTTTTGCGTAACAGTCGAAAAAGCGAACGGAAGTAGTTTTCTCCCACATCCCCCGAGTCGTCGCAATGGTAACAGGATAGCGAGTGGGTGGAAAAGGGGGAGCGGGGACACCAATCCGTGAAAAAGTTGGTTGATTGCCCACCTTCCGATTGGGGGTCCTTTTTCCCCAGACCCGGGAACATCTATGCATTACGGTGTAGACAAAATAGCTCTCGCAGCAAAAGCGTGCCTTTTTGAAATATTTCCTTAGATTTTTGGCTACATGGCTGTGCTCGGCGTCTAATTTGTTTTTTTAATTTTCATTTGCGTTGAATTATTAGTTCTAGTCAGAATGCCTAAATCAAATGCACAATGAGGAAAAGTTTCGTGAAAAAAAAAAAAAAGGAAAAAAAAAATAGAAACAAGGCCAGTCCAAAAAAGTGACAAAAAAAACCAGAAAGATAGTGCAAATTCATCAAGTGCTACTGCCAAATCGCCCTCACAGTACATGAGAATATCGAGCATGGAAAAAAAACACTGCAAAATACTCTTAATGCCCAGTTTAAGGGAAGGAAGAGAGAGAATGCTATTGAGACTCTTCTAATGACAGCACAGATTAATACAGACTTTGTGAACCACCCTGTGCCATTAACTACAGAGCCCTCTACAAGTCTAGTGTGTGTTGGAAATGATGCATGTAAATCAATAATAAATTCTATCTTACGTTACAAAGACTATGATTCCCATAAAAATGCTCACAAAGATTTTCAAAAGCGATTCATTGATAATCCTTTCTGTCACGGGAGTTCAATTTATGATAGATTATGGTTTAGATGATTTGAGAAGGCCTGTTGCTGAGCACAAAAATATTTTATAACATATTTTACCGGGAATTAAGTTAGAAGACACATTAAAGCATGCCACAATTGCTGACAAAGTTTAAATAGGAAAAGTATACCAAATTTATCAAAATATAATGGTTTATACCCAGAAATTCCAGCGCATCTTTCTACTTTGGATTTGGTATCAGAAAGACTCATTTCGCTACGAATACCTTTCATGCAAATTAGGTGATTGAGACAAGTACACGGTTAGTTTGGATTATTAGGGCAAATAATCAATGTTCCAACGTCGCCAAAGAAGTTTCACTTCTATCGCGTGGCGTTCACGCACCATTTTTTGTTTTAAATCAAGAGCATTATTTGGCTAGAACTTCAGTTTTGGCATTCCCTTTAAAAAAAGGCCCAAAGGATATGAGATTTTATTAGCGTCACACTCTTAAGCAACGCCAGAGCTATTGGAGACAGACCTCGAAATTTTGAATGTCGGTCAGGTGACAAGAACGACACGCCCTAGCTAGCACCCACTCTCCAAAGTTCCACAGCATGACAATGTGAAGACTTTGAGCCTCGACAAATTTTGACGTGCATCAGCCCCTCAACACGGCGAATCTTCAGTGGCACCAGAAGTGGAACTCATAATTCGACAACATCGGCCATGAGTTCGCGCCCATGGCCACTCGAATGATATCAGTGTCTCGTTTAAAATCCTCTGATGATTGACTTTCATTTTGCAATAGTTATTGATAGATCACGAGAGAAAGCATCGCATACCATAATGGAATAGTCTCTAATCTGTGCCTACTAGAACTACTCACAATATCCTTGCTGTGATACTCATGGTGTTCTTGTCTTACGTCATGCCTGTAGTACTTCCAAACCACATTTTTTAAGTATATTCGCCATATAACGTGCCTCCTTTTTAAATAAAGAAACTGAAATGCACATGTGTAATACTCTTATCTTTTGAAGTAATTTATTTAAAGTGTCACATTAAGCTTTTGAACAAAGGTATTCATCTGGAACTAAAACCCTAAATTGAAAGAGGTGTTAGAAGGTGAAATAAATATACAAAAGTTCAAACGCGTCATACCAGTCTAGAAATATTGAGTGAGAGTTTAATTAAAGTGGATGAAATTAAATCTGATCTGGCGCCTAATGCGCACCTGTAAATTTTAATCTTATTTCTTTTGCGAGTTAAACATGCGTAACATACGATTATTATTATTTTTTTTTTCATATATAGTTTCAGGACATAGCATTATTTGCCCACTTCCTGTCTGCTCCTTTACGAAATATTAGTAGCCCAGTTTTTTCTCTAAGTTCCGAAAATTAGCAAGCACTCATCCACCATCTTTGCCACACAGTTAAATGAGACATTTGTTTGTTCTGTTTGCTAAGCTATTTTGCGAGTATCGTTGTCAGCTTGAAAATGTGCTGGTATCTGCCTACGTTCGGAGACAAGCTTTCAAAAATGCCATGTTATTGGTAATTTTATGTTATTTTGTTGGTGCTAATGACTTAAATTAATTAAAAACACCAATCAGGAAATTGTATGGCAATTTCAATTTATTAAAATAAGGTGTTTCAGGTAAAATTTGATGAAAATTATACCGAACTTCAAAACACTCTACATGGAATTCAAAGCCATTTATTTATAAATTGTTTTTTGCACAACATACTTAACACTGTTATAAAGGCAATGTACTAAAATCTAAAATGTATTTAAATTTACCAAAAAGTTGTGGCTCATTGCTCATTTTCTTATAGAAAGTTTTATAAAATATTTGGTGCTCGCACGTAACAATAAACTGTTAAAAATAAAATATTGATTTTAGAGCTAAATCTTTAGTTCATTGTCTTTATCACACCTTAAATAACATGTATACAAAACATGAAAGAAATACATTCATAAGTTTTTTGAGAAATCAGGTTTTTAGTAACAATTTTGAAAAAAACCGCATTCTTCATAAAAGTTTTGATTCTTATTTTACTAAAATAATACTTAATATCAGATGTTTAAAATTCCTCACTTTTATAGCGTACCTTCCTCTTTCTTTATCATATTAAATTTTTTCTTTCTGGCAGCTCGATTTTTTTTCCCTCCACAAAATGAAAAGGATAAGAAATTTTTTGAATTCCAGTCAAACATTGGTTCAAAAACGTAGTCACATACCTTAATAACAGGAACCAATATTTGAGATTGTGAATGGCAGTTTTAGAATTGTAAACTTCAGAAAGTTCACTTTTACTAGGCATTTTGTTAATAATCCTAAGAATAAAATTCAATTCTGTTCGTCTGCTTTCTTCCCCAATCTTTCTCGTGTTTTGCTACAATTAAATTCCGAACTAAAAACAAAACCCACATCTACATCTTTTTTTATAAAAAAAATGTGTTCATATATTTATATAATACCATGTTTGAGAAAATTCGCCAGACACATAAAACATTTCGGTCTTTTTTTTCCACTGCTAATAATTAACACAGTAAAATTGTTTCAATTCATAAATCTACTTGAAAATTTACAATAATGTTGTTGCCTTTCTTGAGAACGGGTGGAATTCTAAGTTATAATTTTGCAATATATTGTACAAGCTAATGGTACTAAAGGAAAATGTAGTCCTAATTTCCCAAATCCTTCACAAAGTATCAAACTTGCATATTATATTTTCAATCTTGTTCTGATAATATATCAGGAAATACTAAGACCCTTTTTTTAAACTCTACATAATGCAATTAGGGGAAAAGCCAATTTAAATTAACCTCCTTTGGATCAAAATATTTTGCATTTTTTACGGAAAGAAGACAGCCTTTTTAACCATTCAAAATTTCCAAATTATAAAAAATTACAAAAAGCATCGAAAATTTTTTAAATCTATTTGCAAACAATATTTCAATAATTTTCTTTAAAAAAATTTAACCATAACAAAGATGATATTGTTTTAAACTGCTTTCAACAATTAACACTAACATCATTTTTTCGAAAACTTCAGAAAGAATTTTAATGAATAGATTATTAACATATTTTATGACTTAAAAAAAAATCCATCCACACCATCATGGATTTGTTCATTTTAAAGAAAGCAGAAATCCAATGAATATAATCCATGAAGCAATTACAGACACGCACACATTAATCATATTAAACATGCACTGATTCTGTCACTGTCGATGGGCATATGGCTCGTGAAGCGAGCCTCCGTCCCATGACATAGGAGTTAATGTTTCCTGTGGAAGTAGCAGTCCTTGGTGGAGAGCAAGCAACCTGATTGGCTGTTGGTACGTGGAGAGAGGGCGTGGCAAACTGGTGCCTGGAGTTGGAGGTAGAGTGGAAGTGAGAAGTTGAAAAGTTCATCCTTGAATGATTCTGTAGATGTTGATGGCCTTATATATGCAGGGTGTTGACGAATTCGACCGACAAATTCAGAAGGGGTGATAATAGGCAGCATAGAGACGAGAAATCATCATGCAACTTGAAGCCGCTTATTCGATGAAAATTACGATAATAGTAACCGTCAGGAGGACGATGACCAGACTACGAGAGTGGCTAAACGAATACGGAGATACACATATACTGCCCGAACGCCTCAATGGCGCAAAATTCCTTGTTTTACTACAACACGCCCTCGCGGAGTTGCTGCAAGGACTACTGACCACTGCGTACTAAAGTGAGTGAGTGTATATTGACGTCGCACTGCTCAGCTACACGAGGGCTTTTGGCGACGAACCTCATAATTTTGAACCATGACCAAGTGACGAGTGAGTGAGTGAGTGAATATTAACGTCGCACTGTTCAGCTACACGAGGGCTTTTGGAGACGGACCACGTAATTTTGAACCATGGTCAAGTGACGAACCAAGTGACGAGGACAACATCTGAGTTGGCACGCCTTCTCCTAACAACCACACCACACCAACGGGAGGACGTTTCAGCTCTCCACAGATTTAACGTGCTCCCCTAAACGGTGGGTCTTCTGTGGTACTGGGCTCGAACTCATGACACGCCGGCCACGAGTCCGTAGCCTTGACCACTAGGCGTACCAAAAAGTGTGGTTCATGCACGATGGTTCCCCAGAGCATTTTTCAATTGTGGGGAGTAACCACCATGTCCCGGGAGGAGGGTTCGACGCGGCGGACCTATTGCTTGACCTCCAAGCTCCCCGGATTTCAATCCTTTGGATTTCTTCTGGGACCACCTGAAATCGTTTGTATATGAGATGACAAGAGCTACAGTGAAGGATCTCAAGGTACGGATCGTCGTCGATTTAGATGACATCGCCAACACACACATGATTTGTTTGAATGCGTCTGATAATCCTTCCTCCGTCGGTGTTAGTTGTGGTATGACCTACGTGGCCACAACTACGAACAATTTCTGTGACAATCATTTGCCGTTGTATTTCTGACGTCGAACTGTGATGTATTGTTCGTATTGTAAACATGCTTTAGTCTAATAAATGCATTTCTTAGCTCTTATTGCCCCTTTTCATCCCACTCGACATTATATTCTTTATAACTGTCTCTGTGAATTACTCTGTCCCCATGTCCTATGGGGATTTATCATTCCAATGCTGCTTACTATCCCCCCTTTGAATTTGTCGGTCGAATTCGGTACCCCCCTGTATATTCCATTGTCAAATAAGTGTTTATAGTGTATAAAAGAAAATGAAATAATTTTATATTTTATAAACTAAAACACTGTCTTTACAGAGAATCTCAATAATTTAAATAACTCAATCAGTAAATAAATGAGAAATAAATCTTAAAAGAAAATTGCCTTATGGTTATGGCATAAAGAATTATGATTCAAAAACTAAAGATTCGATCACAGTAATTAATAACAGCACACACAAAAATATATCTTATTATAATTGTAATATATGTATATAAAAAACATATTATTGGAAAATCCACTGATAATTGTAACATATAGATTATAATTGTAATTATGTAATATTATAATTGCAATATATGTATAATTGCAATACATGTACATAAAAAAAATATATGGTTTGATAATCTGCTGAAATTTTTCTATACCATACAAACAGTTATTTAGTTATTTGAGTCCCACTGAAATCCTGCAGTAATGATTTCCAATGCTAATTTTAAAATTTATATAACTTACTTGTTTGTGACTTACTTTATCTAAGTAAGAAAAAAATATATTTAATGACTCTCAATAACAATAAGATTATGAAATTAAAAATCACAGAGGAAGACAAAAACAATATCTCTAATATAAATAAGAGTACATCACAACAATTCTGTTTTCGCTATAGAAACACAGTTTAGACTAGATAATTTGAAAAGGTCAAATGGAAATATTCACTTTTGTCAGATAGTTACTCTCTGTTTGATTTTCACTCAGAACTCTTACTCTTATTTACTTTTCAAAAATAATAAACAGATAGTTAGGAAGTTTTTCATAAGATCTTATTATTGAATTGGTTTTCTTTTGAATTTTTGGACATTTAAAATACTTTTTGGAGTAAACAGGCAGGTATATTCACAAAATCAATAATGGAATTTATAGTATACATTCCAACAAAGAATGAAAAAAATCAATGATAATTTTTATTCCAAGTAAATACCAAGAAAAATGTAAGGAAACACCTCAAACATTAATATTACATCAAATTGGAGCAAAAACAGAAGAGGAGTTCAGTAGAATGATCATCATTCTATGAATCTTAAATAAAGTCAACTTAATGCAATATTCAGTACCAGTAATCCTAGAAATAAACTGGAATATATATTTTGTTAACCGATGAAAACTATTAAGTCTCATTGAAATAAAGATAATATACATATTATTACTCTATATTCCTTAATATCATTGAAACCAGTCACAATTAAGCTCCAAATATATACATGGAGCAATATTACTTCAAAGTATTCTTGAAAAAAGCAGTGATATAAATAATCAAATGCTGTTTTCAGAAATGAAACTTTTTATATTTATTAAATCCCAAAAATATATTCAAGGGTGATAATATCAAGGGTCTCAATATCTTTCATAATTTCCCCCAATCAATCATATTAAAATATAATTTTTGCACAGTTAAAATATACTTAGCAAAAACATAGAATTTTAGAGGTTTAGCATAATTATATACATATTATGATTGAATGGCATTTTTTAATAATTATCATTTTAAATACAAATTCATTTTTAAAAATTCATTAAATGAACAAAATCATTTTGATCTGATCAAAAATTAACAAAATTACTTTTTTCTAAGGACTAAACTTGTTCTAAATTACTTTAAAAATATTTAATCAAAAGAAATTTCTTAGTTAAAAAACCAACAAATAAAATTTTTTTGAAAAAACAAACAATAAACAATTTTAATTTTAAAAAAAAACTAATTCCTAGCATTGAAAAATTTCTTTATTTTTCAAATGCTTTTAACCAAGATAAATATTTAGAAATAATAATATTTTATTTAACTGTTCATTTAAAGGAAACAATATTTAAAACAACTTTAAACACTCTGTGATACAAAAAGAGAGCTTTGTATGTATATACATATCAAGGTGAAAAATTTAGAAAATATATTTATATGCATGTAAAAATATAAATAAACTACTCAATATATGAAATATTCTTCACCACCTGAAATAATAGCTTAATCTCAACAGCAACATCTAAAAAATATGTATTGTTACGAATTTTGTGTAAATAATGTAAATAATTTGTATTTGAGTGTTTAATGCATTTATATTACTCTATGTTATGTTTATTGCATGTTAAAATTGTACCATTCACAAGCAATGCCGCCCCTTACGTTATAATGGCGATTCAATGAGAACTTGGCGAAATCTTGGCGGTAGAGCCAAGTTGGCGAGTTCGGAACCCTCTGGAATCTTCTAGAAAGTAGTGGATCTCTCCACTAATGTCACGAGCGGCTATATTTCTGGAAGTTTCTGTCGCGCCTATAAATGAGATGCTCGCCGGGACGGCGAGGAGTCTGGATTAAACCAGCGAGTAGTGAGGATTGTTTTGATTAGCGATTAGCTCGGCTGTGCTTGTGAATAATCTTTACTTACATGTATTTTTGAACACTGGTTATTGTGTTTTATTGCTGTTGAAGGCGTGAAGACCTTCGAAGATTTACTCTGTGAATATTGCTGCTGAATCCTGTATTTAAAGGACCAGGAATTTTGATAATAAATTCGCATCGCTCTAAAAGAACTGTTTATTTTCTTTGTGATTGTTTTGCATAAAATCCTTGAACCCTCGGATCTACGTATAACAGTATAAATAAAATTATTTTTCTAAAAAAAATCCCCTTTACTTAGAATTATATTCAAAACATTTCATATAACACTGCAAAACAAATATTTCAAAAATAAAGATACATTTCCAAAAACAATTATAAATTCCAACAAAAGAAACTTGAATTTTAAAATAATTCAATATAAGAAATCCTAAATTATGAAAAGTTAAAATATTTAAAAAAAAAGGGGGGAAATTAACTTTTAAGATAAAAGAACACACGTTTAATCTCAAAATACAAATATAAAAAAAACTCAGCATTACATATGTGAGGAAATTTTTTTAAAGTTAAACTGATTACAAATTAGTATCAATTTATATTCAATAGAATTACAGATTTTGTAACAAAGAAGCATGAATGTAAGTTCATCAAAAGTTTTAGCTATCACTTACAACAAAAAACTTTCAATTAAAAACAAGAAGAAATTCTAAATAAAATATATATCCTTAATAGATATGTAAGATATATAAACATATGTCTTTAAATACAAAAATAAGAAAAGTATAAAAAAAAAGATAATTTTTTTTTCCATTAGACTTAGCAAGTAAACAGGTTTTATAATAAAAAAATTCTTTAAAAAAATAAATAAAACAGCCATTAATATAATTTTCCTTTTAGGAAATTGAATGTATAGGAAGAGAAAGATATTAAGTTTTTATAACTATTATTAACTATTTATTAAAGAAATTAAAAATGATTTGCATATAAAATGAAAAAAAAAAAAAATCAATAGGGAATCATGAACGATAAAATCAATTATGTACAGTATATTATGAGATAGCTGCCCATGCAGTATAGTGGTTAGTGACACTGATTGCTATACCATAGGATATGGGTTCAAATCCCAGAGAAGGAATGGATGTTTGTAAATGTATAATGACTGCGGCATGGGGGTATACTAAATAGCTGTCAAAACGCAAGTCCTCTTGTGAGATTGGTGGAAGAGAGATGGGAGGTCCTTGAACACCTTCAGAGAGTTCTCTTTGAAAATTATGGTGGAACTGAGCCAAAACGTACTGTCACCTGCATGGTGCTTAAAGCTACGGCTAACGACAGGCGTACATTCAACCCTTTGCCAGGATGAATTTCTTGGGCCTCAATCTGACACCATTAAGACAGGTGGCATTAGCAACAACAACAACATTATGAGACAAGAATCTGAATTTTTAAATATTTTTTATAACAAATTTTCTAAAAAAAAAAACTAAAGAATATAATTTTTTCAAAAAAAATTAATAACAGAGCTAAATGTTATAATCAAAATGCTATTTTTCTAAAAAAAATAAATTAGAAAATACATTTTAAAATTATTTATTAAACAAAAGGTTTCAAAATTATTATACAGCCATTAAATTCCATATTAATTAAATCATTACATACATAAAAACCAAATATTGAGATAACACAAAAATGGCAATCAATCAAGAAAAAACTAAAATACATATGCTATTTTACTTTAAATTATAAAAATGCTGAAAAGGAAAATAAATTAAAGAGTCACAAAGGAAAATACTTAAAATAATGATACATTTTAAGTTTTATAATGAAACTTTTTAAAAAGCAATCAAAAATGAGGATTAATGAAACAAAAAAAATTCATGATTTTAAGAACAAAAAATAAGTATCAACCCATGAAGCCCAATGTACATTACTGTAACATATCATGTACTGTAAAATACCGGCTAAAATATACCTATTAAAGACAAAATAAAAATTTCTCACTGTAGTGAAAAAATTAAATACACATAATTTTTCCTAAAGGATACAATTTTTCTCCCTTTTCCATCTTATTAAAAAAACACTTCTGAGAACAAGCTCATGGCCAGCATTCTTTCTGTTGATTTTGACTTAGAGCAACTCAAGACTTTCCAAATAAAGGGAAAGATGCATGCTAAATTCTGAAGGCTCAAAATTCTCATGTTAGGGTGGGAAGCTCAGGACCATGATTCAAAATTATGATATCGATTACCAATAGCCCTTATATTGCTTCAGAGTACGACATTAACGAAAAAATTCAATTAACCCTTAAAAAAATAGTACTAATTACTTAAGAAACTTGAATAGGAATTTATAAAAAATAATAATAATTTTGGCAAATATTTTTTATATTGACCAAAATGTCTGATTATAATTTAATATATAAACCTAACATCAAAATACATAAGAATTTTTAGTTAAAAATAAGAATTTATCTATACTATAAAAATGCTGCAAAATGATAAAAATTTATTTTTTAAAAACTAGTTGAAAAATATAAGGGTCTTTTTTAAATAATAACAATAATGCTTATAGTATAATTTAATGCTCAGTTTAATGCTTTTAAAAGATTCTGGAGAAGGGGGAAATAAAATTGTGCATGCTGCATAATTGTTAGAAAACATGTTCACAAATATACATTTTTAAAATTATTATTATCATAAAAGATAATTTTTATAATAATAAATCAAATATATCTAACGTTTCTATACTAAGACAAGCACTGTGGAAATAAGTTAATATTATAAATCTATGATAACCAAACTGTATATTCTTAAGATATGATGGATATTACCTATAATATGAATATTTATTTTACATACTGTATTGAAAATTCAGATCACTGACAGATAATAGACAAATTGATGCTATTCTTTTTGTATTATAAATATATATTTTAAAAATCGTAGATATTTTTAAGCAATTATCTAAAAGAATAATTTTAAAAAATACACATGAATATTTATTTTAAATATTGTGACATATTAAAAGGATTTGAAATTTGTATACATAAGCAAATTGCTAGATATAATTAAAAATATAAATTAAAAATGGTAAATTTTTCATAGCAATAAAAAGAGATAAACAGTTTTAATAACAACAAATGTATCTGAATACTAATGTTCAAATTTCAGAACTTAAAAAAAATAAGGTTGATATAATTCTGATAAAAAGTTGCAAAATAATTATTGATTAAAACCCCTGTCCCACTACATAGCAACTCAAAACTATTGAAAACAAAAATATTATTTTGATCCATATTCAAATTAGGAATATAACATTTAAAACATGACTTTAAGTGAAGGTAATGAGGCTTAATTCTATTTAACAAGTAGAAGCTTTAATTATTTCCCATGCCGGTCTTTTTAATGGAATTAGAGCTCATAACAAAATAACTTTGTGAAGAAAAGTGTATGTTATCAATTTCAAACAATAAAAGCACCAGATTTAACATAAGGAATTTTTCAAATTATAACTGGAATACAAACAAGACAATTGAGAAACATATTTTAAAAAATCCACTAAAAATTTATTTAAAAACAATTATACATAGCTAGAAAGTTTTCTAAGAAAGAAAGAGACATTAACTTAAAGTTTCAATTCAAGTCATAAATTTACATTTTTTTTTCTTGGTATAAAAATTTAACAGTTTATCTTATTGTGAATATGAAAGATATTTTCCAATGTCAAGAGCGGAACACAGACATTTATCAAGCTTGATTTTTTTTTCTTTCAAAAGGAAAAAAAAAAGACATTCAATTATCTAGTGGGTCTTAATATCAAATATATTAAAATATTACCAGTAAATACATTTCATAAAAGAATTTTAAGAAAGAACAGACTAACATGATAGTACTCCCATAATAGAAATAAAATAAAATCAAAAGTTAAATAAATGAACAAAAAGCTCAAGATTTGTTGCAAAAATGTGCTTTCAAATGACATCTTTGAATGAAACCTTTATTGCACCTTCTACAAACAAATGGTCGCTCACCCGTGTGAATTCTAAGATGAATCTTTAGAGATTGCTTCAAATTAAAACTTCTAAAACAAACTGGACATGCATAAGGTTGATCTCTTAAATGTACACTTCTGTAATGTCTGAGCATGTTAAATTTAGAAGAACTTGAGTAATTGCAACTGGGACAAGAATAATTTCCTTCAACATTGCTCACCAAATTTTGAATTATTGGATTTATCAGCAAATCTAAAAATTAAAAAATAAGAAGTTTCAGCAGAATACATAATTTATAAATATATAGAACAGGTAGTAACATTTTTTCGACTTAAAAATAGATGAAGTAGGTATATTTAAAAAAAATATATTAATGAAACAAAATTTTACTGAACTAAATAAATATTTAGCTCTTAATTTGAATGCTGAACATTTATTTAAAGATAAACTTAATTCTTCATAAAATAAAACACACAAAAATTTGAAATGTTTTACATAAATCTTTAAAATTATAAGCAAATATAATAAAATGGCAATAGTATAATTAAAATAAGAATAAAATACATGTGAAAAAAAATCAAACATTAACCAACAAATGTCTTAATTTAAAGTACAAGTAACAAACAAAAGCATTTGGATTTAACTACTGGCTCCTATTAATTGATTTTTACAAACTACAAAGATTTGACCATCTTATTCATAAATTTACTCAGAGAATTAGAAACAATTACAAAAAAAAAAAAAAAAAAAAAGAAGCAGCAGCACCTTTAAATACATTCTCTTTACCCTCCACTCAGAACCAATTTAAACTCATTCCAGGCTCTAGGCACAGATATACAGACCCCCTTGGCACTGGCGAATTGAAATTTATAACCCAAAAATCTGGTTAAGTCCAGCTCATCTGGGACCATGAGCATATGCCCCAGGCATCCAATGGATAAACCGGCACTGCCTCCATCCATAAACTGAACAGAACTGAATACTTTAATGCATAAATTAGTAATTGAAAAATGTGTAATAAATGTGCCTTTTACAGAATTATTTTTCAAACATAACTTTTGAGCTGAAACAAGTTTTAAAAATTACCAAAAACAAGCCATTAAATTATGAGTGATATTTTAATGTATAAAAGCTTAAACATTAATTACTGATTATCTTTTTAATTTATTAAAAGATGCACATTAATGATATATATTTGACATGAAAAAGAGTTTGAGGTTTATGCATTTATAATTAATTTACACTGAATCAATCTATAAAGCATTTTAAGTGTATTAGAATATAGTGAAGCTGGCTAAAACCTAGTAGTCAAGGATCCATTTGACTTCCTGGACATCACACCAACCAAACAAGTGTATTATATTATATATATAGTATGAAGCCCAGTGGCTGAGTGGTTAGTGCATCATGCTTTCATGCCACAAGTCCTGGCTGGGCAAGATTGACTTGGCCTTTCATCCCTTCAGTGGGTCGATAAAATGAGTACTAAGCTTGCTTGGGAACTTAACACTGGGGATTTTCATGTCAGTCTGACCATAACATCTGCTCAGGCTCCTCAAGGCCCAAGGTCACGCATACTGAGTTGGGCACAGTAAAACTTGGCCCTCATGGACTGTTGCGCCACTGAATAAAATGCTTAGTGAGAAAGTTGTATAGCCTACAAGGCCAAAGAAGAAAGAAATTAGATTTCAAGAAAAATAACAATTGAAAATCAAAAAGAGTCTTTGGACTAAAATGGATGATTTCTAAAGCTGTTACTGAATTAGGCCAGTGATTTAGGGTTATAAAAATATATGTATATATATCACAACAAAATAAGTTTGATTTTAAATTATATTAATGGTCAGAAATTCTAGTAACATCACAGAAATATTCCAAAAATTTAAGTAAATTAAACTTAAAAATACATTTTCTGTAAAGCCTTATGAAACAAAACAAAAAAATTAAGCCAAAATTATCATTAATAAATTTTCTAGAAAACTCAACTAAATTTTTTTATGTAAATTTTTAAACAAAATTAATGCTTTTACTACAGTTCCCCCCCCCCTTTCATTGATCAAAAATATAGACTATAGGAATAACTTACAATCTTCAATAATATTCAACAGGGTGAATATCTTTACAGAATATGATCAGGGAAAAATGCTCATCAAAATTTTATATATATATATAATCCAAATAGTATATACAAACAGTATTAAACGTAAGTATAGCCAGTCAAAATAGTAAGAAATATTAGCAACAGTAGTACAATAGCAAACTCTTGGCCTTAGGAACCAAGATTGCAGGTTTAAACAAAGTTTTGTGACTAGTCAATCTTCACCTGTAATTTGCCTATAAACATTGGGATATATATATATATATTACTTGCCAAATAGAATTTACACGAGACTGTGACTACAAAAATATCACATTTTAAAATCTTTTTTCAATTTCTGAATTAGAGAGAGAGAATTGCCATTTATAATATCCATAAATAATATCTTTTAGATTAATTAATAAAGTGCTCACATATATATAGGAGAACACACACATATAGTGGTACAAAATCCCACAAAATTAAAGAATTAACTACTGCATAATGTTTGATAAATTTGTAAAGTAAATATGATTTAATGCACTAAATATAAACACTTAAGGGAACCCTTCAAAGAAAAGTTTTTCAAATAACTTTTACTAAAAATTTATACATCAAGCACATATTTTGTTTTAATTTAAAAGACAACAATAGTTAAACAAAAAAATTTTTAAAACACAATAACCAATCATTTTTTTAAATTTCATAAATGTTAATTTTTTTTTAAAAGTGCACTATGTTTTATTTTTAATTAGTGTAATCATCAGAAACAGTAAAAAAAATTGTTCAGTTTAAAAGCTAGATATTTCTTATAATTTTCTGTTCAATACAGAGATGTATACAGAAATTAGAGAAAACCCACTCATTTCAATAACAAATGAAAATAATAAAAAACAGTCTACATTAATTAAATTAGAATTTTTGGTACATAAATATTGTAGGAATTTGGGAGATAATGTAGGAATTTGGGAGATACTTCTTCAGAAAAATAATAAATTATTTATTCATACCTTGTTATGGTACCATGAAAAATTCTGAAAAATCTATGGAAATAACATACATCTCTATTCTGTTACATAAATTCTATTTTATTCCCTTACTGAAATCAATAGCACAACAACCCATGAGGGGCCAAGGCTTACTGTGACTATCTCAGTTTTCATGACCTTAGGCACTGGGATGCATGTCCAGATTTTTCGGTAAAGTGGTTAGTCTGACGCAAAACCCCCAGTGTTCAGTTCTCTAGCAAGTTCAGTATTCATTTATTGATCCACTGAAGAGATGAAAAGCTGAGTCGACTTTGTAGAGTCCGGAATTTCCGAACCTGTGGCATGGAAGCGAGATACACTACCACTCGGCTTCTTTTATTCCTTTGTTTATTATAAATCTCATAATATGCCTCGATTTATTGTTTTAGTAAGCATAAATGGACACAAAAAAAGTGCTCTATTATAATATTGTCTTAATTAGTACAATATAGATAAAATATTTCTGCACAGCTAAAACATAGCAGAAGCATTTCTTATAATAATACTTTGACTTGTCCTTAGAGCAAATGCAAGTACATATATAGAGAGATATATGTTAGATTAACTTTGGATACTTATATTTTGCAAAATTTTGAGCTTGCAGCTTTGTTTCTTTAATTAAATATTTGTTGGTGGTTCATTGAATCATAGTTTTCTTTGGTAACATTTCTTCAAGAATTATATTATATATATATGCTATATATATTTAAGTATATATATATATATACTTAAATTTTGAATTAATTAGTTACTTAAACATATGAATAATCTTTTGTTGTATTTCTGATCATCACCTGTATAACAGGTTTATAAACTATTACAAATGATGTTGAAATTAATTTATTCTATTTTTACATTTTCTTTTAATAAAAAAACTCCCCCAAAAATTAATAAGTTAATTTTATTCAATTCCCTTTAATTGAATCAAATCTTATAAATGAATTTATTTATCAGAGCTTATATATAAGATAAGAAGAATGTACAAATAAACAAAGAGCTATATAATAAAAAGGTTTTCATTTTAACATATAAAAAACAGCTCTAGAAAAAAATAGCTGATAAGCAAATAAAATTTGGAAACAAAATAATATATATATATATTTATAATATAGCAAATAATATTTTTCACAGATAAGTCTTACAAGGCAATGATACTTAAATCTTCACAAGAGTACCGAGTTTGCCAGTTATTCAGTGAGTTAATAGTAACAAAAATTATAACTCAAAAATTCACAAACTTACTAGTGCCATTATACTAGGAACAGTTACAAAAGTAAAATGATAATTAATACAAAAGAAGTACAAAAACTTATAAATCAAAAATAAATTAAAAATCATAAGTATGCATAAATCAGTAAAATTTGAACTAACACATTCATTCTCAAAAACTTATAATGAACTTATATAATTAACTTCAAAAATCTGGTTAATACATCGTAAAATATTCTTTCTTTCATAAAAAGTTTGTTTCTTCTTTATTTCCAAGTGTGAGCACACAATCCACATCTCATTTCATTAGTAAAGGCAATAGATTCAATTAGTATAATCTCATAACTTTTCATCCATCTTATCTTAATTTTTCTCAATGATATCTTAAGAAAAACTGAAATGGTTTCATTAAAATACTTTTTATTAAACATGTAATAAAAATACCTAAATAAAATTTTCATTTGAAACAAAAAATAACTGAAGTATAAATTTAACAATTTTTCAAGTATAACAATTTTTCAAGTAAGAACCTGATCTTATTGAAAAGCTGAAAACCGATTTATAAATATACATCTACAATGAATTTTAAAAACTCCAATATATAACACTGAAGATACTTGTATTGCTCACTGAACATGTGAGTTCAGTTATAAAATTATTGGATGAAGTTCAGATATTTGCATAGCTCTCGTTTTAATTGAATCCTATAAATAGTGCATATGAAATGATACAAACTTTAAATTTTTTTTGTAATAGATATTTATTTAAAAAAGATAATTAATCAAGATAAGATTCAAGTATAGAAATCATAATAATGTGTATAGTAAATACCTATCATTTTTTAAACCCATATCTTTAACAAAATCCATAAAAAGATCTTTAAAATGATTTTTTTAAAAAAATCAGGTAGAAGAGGAGGACTTTTCTTTTTCATGTTTTAGAAATGAAATACTCTTCAAATGTAGAATAACATGCTATGCGGAAAACTTAAGTTCATCTTAATATAATATTTAACAAGTAATATAAAAAAAAATTTTAAGTCAATTCCTACTTAGATCAACAAAGAAACATTTTATTTTAGCTGCTTTTTATTAAATAGTTACAATTAATATAAATATGTATATACATAGGACAGAATCACAACATTAAGTGGTAATTAATTTTTATTAATTATCATTAAAGTATCATATTGCCATCCAAAACAATCGTGTATATAAAATTTCAGTTTAACTGAATGCTTTAAAACGTGAGAAAAAAACCTTTTTAAGCTTTGACACAAGTCGCCAAAAATGATGCCAACGTGGCTGTATTTGTAATTCTTTAAATAAGTTTTAATCAATTAATTTTTATTAACTATAATTAAATTATTGTATTGTCATCCAAAATAATCATGTATATTAAATTTCAGCTCCAATTGAGCGCTTTAAAATGTATTTCATTAATGATTGAAAATTCCACAAAGATAAATAAATAAACAAACAAATAAATATATATAGAGAAAGAGTGAGTTAATAGTAGGAATTGAAAAATAGATATACAAAACTAGAAAATAAACAAAATAAAAAAAAGGCAGTGATTTGATTTTCATGGTTTAGCAATTAAAATTGTAATTTTGTGCTCATAAAAATACATTATGTATACTAGCCAACTCAAAATAAAAAGTAACATTTTGGTCATTAGACACTGTAACAGTGTAAATTAAACACTACATATCCTTAGAGCATCAATTAAAAATCAAAAAGCAGTCATTGTTTTTAATATTTTCCTATACAGAAAATTCACAAATCTTGGGAAAAATTCAATCCAATTCAATGAAATGAGGATTCAGAATTATTAATTTGCACCATCTAACTTGGTTTCCCATCAAATAATCCCTAAATCAAAACCTCAATCCCAAATTAATTTAGTTGAATGCATTCAATGAAATTTAATGTATTCATTTTTAAAACATTGTTTCGCATGAACATATGACATTTCTCAAAATCTTATTTCAATCACTATTATTTTTAATTAGTGAGAATGTTTGATGTACCCAATGAAAATCTGAAATTTACAAATTTTATTTGTATTTGCAAGATTGTTGTTTTATAATTATAACTTATACATAATTTTATATAACCTGAAGACACGGATTACCTTAATTAGAATTTTATGAATTTCCTCGGATTCCAAGATATTTGTTTACCTTTAGCATTTCACAATAAAATTATTAAGTAGAAAAAAGCTAATATTTGCAAAGCCCCTAGGCATTGAATAGTGAAGGTGCACTCAATTATATAATTACAAACTATACATCAAAGAGAATTTATACATAAAACTGTAGAAAAAATATTGAAAGGTGAAATATGCAACACTTTTTAAAAAGAAATATTTTTACAATACATGCTCATGAGCAAAAATATTACACATGAACAAGAATGTAAATTTTGATACTCATCCTTATCTTTCATCAAACATTTTAACTTAAAGGAAGATTTCTTAAATGAATTCTGTAATGAGTCTTTAAAGAAGACGTCTGATTAAAAGCTCTATGACAAACATTACACTGAAAAGGACGCTCTCCAGTATGTATCCTAGTATGTCTTTGAAGATTGTCCTTTCTGGGAGTATGATAACCACACGATGAACATGAATACACAGTTCCATAATAGTCTGAGGCACTACTCCTAGTTTGAATTGCTCTCATACCTATGATGCAAAAATACAAAAATGTGTAAAAGAAAAATAAAATAATAAAGCAAACAAATTTTAGAAAATGAAAAAATAATATAAGATACATAACAGAAAAATGTGTTTAAATCTTGACAATTACATTTTTCTTCATGGCTAATAGTAAAAGACAAAAAGCTAACATATATGCCTCTAACAAGATTAAATCATTGATTTCAATAAAGACCTCAAAACTGCAGAAGAAAACCTTTTTTATGAGCTGAAATACTTATCAATAAATAAAATTATTTATATCTATGTTTTATATATATACAAGGTTATCCAGGAATAAATGACCTGATCACAAAATTTAATAATTTCCAGATGAATAAGTAGAAAATGATAATTAAGATGCCATTGTAAAGATACAATATGAAATATTTTTTTGTGCATAACATTTCTTGACATAAAGTAAAATTTGTTTTCACAAGTCTTCAATGCGACTTCCTTTAGTCCCCCATATAATATCACTGCAATATTGCAATTCCTGCTGAACACATAGGATGTTTCAGTGTTAATTGTTTGTACAGCATCACAATGTTCTTTAAGTTAAGGTAAAGTTGCAGGCAACAGTGGCACTAACACCAAACTTTTCCTATATCCCCAAAGGACTTTTTCAACATTCTCTGGCAAACAACCTGGTCACCATGAATTTTTGCCTTTACACATGCATCCAGTTTCCTGGAACTGTTTATACCATCTTCTTGTACTCTTAGATGTCAGTGTATTTCTATAGTACTTTCTCAAAAATTCATGCTGAACCATGAATACTGACGACTTTTGAAAAGAGCACACAAAATGCTTTCTCCTGCTGAGATACCATTTCCACTTCTGTTCATAATTTCAAAAACATCGATTAAAAAATGCTGCCACCTACAGGACAAAAATGTTACAAACTCAAAATTTCATATTGTATCGTTACAATAATCATCTTAATTATTTTCTGTTCATTCATCTGGGATTATTAAATTTTGTAATCAGGTCATTCCCTCATGATAACCCTAGGATGTAACATGTAATGGTTTCATGGTAGAAAAAAAAACGTTTTTTAAATCTTATTCTACATAATCATGTTTATTTTATTGGTGTAATTGATATACCAATATTTTTTTCCCCAAATTTCTTTTAGTTTAAATTTGCGAAAAAGGGCTTGATAATTTTAAAAATAATAATATTTTTTTAAATAATGTCATCTTCTTTTAAATTATTGCCAATAATTATAGGTATTTTTCCTGTCTGAGGATTTTCTCAACTAACAATAATACCTGAACTACAAAACAGGATCATAATTTTCAAATGTAATGGAAAAACAAAGTAACACTTGCACTGGAATATATTCTCAACCCAATTTTGACATTATATTAAATCAAAATATAATTGCTTTTGTGTTTACATTGATAAACTATTCTTTCCCAGGAATTCAGAATTAAGAAACAATTTAGCTTTCATGGTATATTTTTGCATCATCACAAATGTAATGCCAAAGTTTTGGCATCTTTTTTGTTGGAGACAGAGTGACAATTTACAAAATAAAGTTATTTATTAGATGCATTCATGCTTGTAAAACTACAATTACTTTTTAAAATGTACATTCTTAAGAAAAGCTCCATTATTTTTTTCTAGGTATAAATTGTAATGTGCTGATTGTTCAATTGTGATAACTTTAACACTGAATTTACAAAATGCCTGTTTTCCAAAACTAAATTTCATGGTTTATAAATTTGAATATCTGAACATCTAGCTTTTAAAATGCTGCATTCTAGAAGGAATTTTATATTTTCTTCTATTGATTGCAAATCCCATAACATAATTCTTAGTTATTTGAATTTCGGATGAAAATAGGCAGAAGAAAAAAATATCTATAACAATACACAGAAACCAAATGAAAATGGCCTTTTGTCAAAACACAACTGAAAATCATGAATGGATGCTATGAAGCAATGATATCAGCTTCCAAAATTTAGTTCTTTTCTTAACTTTGCCAATTTTCAGCAATGTGGGCATAATAATACACATATAACACTCTCATTTCACATGAAAGGAAAGAAAAAAAGCATACAGAACTTTTTCAATACTAACGCAGTATTTATTGCTACAATGGTACATATAATCAATGTATATAACACTGAATTAATAACATTATTCACAATTTATTAAAAAAATTGGTTATTTACATTTGAACAAAAAGTTTAACTTAAACCATACACTTATCTATTAATCAATTCTAACAGTTAGTCAGATTATACATCAAAAATCTTCACAAGAGAAAAAAATTAAACTATAACTATTGAATTTTTTTATTAAGTACAATTAAATGGAATAAACATTTTTAAAAGTTAAAAAAAGTAAATAAAAATCAATAGAAAATGTTAGATTTTAAAAATTTATTATACTTTTAAAGCAGAAAGATTGAAAATACAATATTTTACAAATTTTTTCATTTTTATTGCTAAAAATAAATTGAATGAAACATAAACAACTGGACAATTCAAAAGCAATATGAATAATATTATAATCACAATTCAAAGATTTCTCACTATATATATTCTCATTAAATAACTTTACAGTCTTCATCGAAGATTGATTTCTACATATAGAGATACAGAATTGCTTTAATTCAAGTTATATACAGCAGTAGTAGTACATGAAGTAGTAAACAACAAACTTTAGTACTATAATATTAATTTATTGAATTTTGGATCTAAGAGGTACTAAGACATCAGCATATTTTCTTGAAAACATGCCCAATTCTTCCCTACATAAAATATACATGTCTTAAAAAATTTTAACATTTTATACAATCATGCAAGATAATTTCGAAATATCCAATCAGTAAACTATGAACATATATATCAAAGGATTTCAAATACATATACTAAAAGGATAGTTCACTTCTTTTTCAAATGACTCATATAATGTGATTTCAAACTTGAACTGTGATTAAATCTTTTATCGCAAATGGAACAAGCAAATGGTCTTGAGTTAGTATGCACCAAACTGTGTCTTTTTAGACTATCTTTTCTGAATGTTGAATAATTACACACTGCACATGAGAAAATCTCCTTAGATTGATTTAATTCAGCAAAATATTCACTGACTTTGACAGAACCTAGGAGATAAAGCAGTAATAAAAATTACGCAAACTTCAGGAGAAAAAGAAAAACTACATACATTTAGAGTAAACTGTATTAATTCTATTTTCAAGCAATTTTAATGAATAAACCACTAGTATTTGGGTAAAAACTTTTATAAGCAAAACTAATAAAAAAATGATAGGGAAAAAATTCAGCTTTGTAAGTATTTTAAAATAACTTTTCTTATTCTAATAAAAACAATCATTCAAAACTTAGCTATTTCAAACAATACAATATATATAACTCAATATATTAATGCCATTGTGTAAGTATTTTTAAAGTTAATACATAGTCAAAGAAAATTTCTATTTAACACGTTCTTCCTCCTAGTTAAAAAAATTAAACATGAAAGCATAGAAAAAGAAGAAATTTTTTTCCAATATCAGCAATGCTTTCCTTTACAATTAAGCAAGTTTATTGGCAGAATTTGTATTTACAGTTATAAATAAAATCAAAAATAAATTTCATAAAAAGTTATTTTTAGAGTTACTTAATATTTCAAACTAGTTTAAATTTAAAAACAGATACCCAACTATTTCAATTAATAGATTGAAAAAGTTTTTAAATTTAAAAGAATAAAAAGATGCGAACTAATAATTTTATTGTATTTGAAAGAACCAAAAATGTTTATCAATAATACCATATTATATTGAATAAAAAAGCACTTAGTATAACTTTAATAATTTGTTACAATTAAAATTAGATTTATGCTTAATCTATAAAAAAATTTTACTAACAATTTCCAAAACAATTGCATGAAATTAATAATAATTTTCAAAAATACATAAAAGCATGATAAAATTGCAATAAAAAAAAGCTTACTCTTAATTTCTATAAATAATATTGGAAATAAAAACTATGCAAGAGAATTTGGTATGTAGGTATTATCCTGTCAACCACTTTCATTGAACAAGAACTACTGCCAAATCGTGTGATGATAAATAAAATATGTTATTGATTACTTTTGAATATTATGGAAGATCATTGGCTGATGAAATAATTGGCTTTTGCTTGACATGTGCAAGTAAGTCAATTCACAATGTTCATGGTCAACAGGATAATATATAAATATTAAAGAATTTTGTTAAATCTCTATAAATAATTTGAATAATAAACAAACTAATTTTTAAAGAAAACCTAGATAACTTTTGTATAAATTAAATATCAAGATAAAAATTTTAAATCATCAAACTGTGAATAATTGTGTTTTTATAGCTAAGAATAACTATAACAAATCATTTTCAAGAGTGAATATACTTAGTAAAGTTTAATGAAATTATAAAATAAACATGGATAAAGTAATCTTCAGAAAAAAATAATTTTAATGACTACTTTTCAATAAACATCACCATAAACACTTTCAACAAATCAATATAATGTATGTCAAACATGATCATAATGAAACAATGTATTTAAAATTCATTATAAGTAGTGAAATATAATGATTAAAATAATGTGGTAATGATTCAAAAATAATTTAATCACAAATTTCCAGCACAAGAAATATAAACAAGAATAAAAATGCACATATGATAAGAATATAATTAATACTAATAAATACATGGACCCATTAAAAATATCTGCACAATCAAAAAATTTTGTCAAATAGTTATATACTACAATTTAAAAATATGATATGCAAAGTATGAAATACAGATAGCCGATACAAGGGAATAATATTAAAAATAATTTACATATACATTTGACAGCTACCATAAAAGAAAGGGAAAAAAAGATAACTATGCTTCTTAAAGTTAATATCAAACAAATGAGATTCAGATATAAAAAGTATTGACCACAAAATTCTTAAATAAGAATCAAATAATACTTATTAGTTAGCAGAAATTGTATCAGACATAAATTGGATTCTATATGCTGTTTCAGACAACTTTTTCATGCATATTTTTTAAAAAAATAATCAAAAATATACAAAACAAAACTGTAGTAGGTCTTAAAAAAGTGCATCTAAATATTAAATAATCTGTAGAATAAAAAAAAATTAATAATAATTTTTAAAAATAATTGCTTTAATAAAAATATGATAACCATTATAAAATACAGATATAAAAAATGGAGAATATTGAACTTATCATCAATGAAAATGGTTCTCAAATTGTTATAATACAAATAATCTTATTTAAAATTTTATTGTATAATTTTTGGAAAATTACAAAAATATAATATACAGAAACACAATATATTCGACACAATATTAACCTGAAAACAAAGAGATGAAAAAGTTATTTGAAGACAAGAATTAATAAATTAAAATCATTTCAAATTATTTTTTAAAACTTATTTACTTTTATTATAATATATTCAACAAAGAATTTTCAAAAGTTTTTTAAAAATACAAAAAAAAGGTATGCTTTTAAAAGAAAACTTTCACCTTTTTTTTTTAGAACTGAAAAATGTCATTTAGTATAACAAAGAACAATATTTTTAAATTAAAAATAATCTAATTTGTTTCCTGATACAAAACTTGTTATTACTTCTAGTGCATTGCAATTTGTCCGACACATTACAATTAACAGAAATACTACAACTAAGGTAAATATATTTCTTTCTTTTTGTATTAAACAAAACAAATAAGATATTTTTTAAGGTAACTGCCCATTTCTAATTCAAGAAGCCAATTGTTTACAATTTTGATATGAGAGAAGAACACTGCAATTATTAAGAAAACAAACCTGCCAACTTTTGAAAATAACAAAGCATAACATAAAGCATGATTGTTATTTCAGAAACTTTTTAAACATGGCATGAATGACATTTCAAGCAAATTCTGTAAAATAATACAAAAATTTTTTTAAACTTTATTAAACAGCATAAGAAGCATAAACATTTTCAAAATAATACAGACAAAATTTCCCAATAAAGATATTTGGATAAGAAAATTACACAGAGAAAACCACATTTTTATAAAGACATGATTCATAAAAAAATTATATACTTAAATAAATTTAAAGGTATATACATAGTAGCATAAAAGAAAGAAATAACTTTACAATAAAGACGCATTCATGAAAAATACTATGAAATAACTCAACCTATATTTACAAAAAAAAAAAAAAAATACACATAGAAGTTAGCAACCAAATTAGAAGTTGAAGTCAAGACTACAAGCAAGCAATAGCCATCAAATGCATCTATGCTGTAAAACCTTTTAGGCTTCTTTATTGTACAAACTTTGAGAGTATTATAGGTAGAAGAATGGATCCATGAGTATTTCACAACTTTTTAAGGTACAGAAGCAGCATTCCTTTCTGGTGCAAAATGTAGTGAATGAGATGAACAACCCAAACACATTAAGTTCTATTTTTTCTTTAAATAAGAAACAAGTATAATTTTCTCTTTGTTCTACTGCAGCATTATCTCATACAAATGGAACTAAATGTTTAAAGAATATCCTACATTATTCCACCATAATGAGTTTACAAATGTTTTCTCCAGCAAAGTTTCCAATCAAAATTGGAATTGCAAAAAGACTACTTTGAATTAAGACATTTTCCAGGATCAAAATAAGAATCCACAAGAGTCAGCTTGCATCATCATTGCTATCACATGCTTCTGTAAACAGGCCTTAACGTCATGCATTAAATCATACATCCTTTCCAACTTGAAATTAGTTCACTAATCATACATCAAATCTTTCAGTCTTTCCAGATACATACTACTTAGCAATATCAGACTTCAGAAAAATTTTAAAATAAAGAGGACTGTGGGATGATCAGCTGCAGTATAAGGTACATTTTGATCTACAAGAAGATATAAACAATATTTCAGACCTTATTACCTTTGACTAAACATGTTTAAAAATATGATTCAATTTTAAGCAACTGCTATAAGATTTTTAATTGTAATATGTTTTGGAGTTCTCCCATTACAGACAATATCATATTGGCTACTTTAAGAAATGCGTTAAGTCAGAACTAGATAGTCACAAAATGAATATTTTTCCTTTTTTGCGATTCATTAACACAATCCAATTATTATTTATTTATTTTTTTGCAACATTCGTTAGATGTTTGAGAGTATATTTTGCTTAGATAACATGTATGGTGTTATTTATTGCACCACGATTAAAATGTATTATAAATCAAATAAATTTACATCCATTTCAGAAAGTGAAAATATTAAACATCTTTATTCTGCTCACTCTGTTCTTATATTACATTTCTACTAGATGGTCTTTTACAGTTTTAAGGCAACTCATTAAATCCATCATCGGATTCTTTCATTGCCAAATACAACAGGACAAAAGACTACTAATTTGATCTTAAAAATATATACGTAAATTATTTCTCTGACAAATAGAACTAAATACAATACTCCCAACGAAGTTCTCGTGAAAAGAGGAATAACATACCCGAGCTCATCTGCTTTCCTATATTCATCAACAACTGCTACTACACATGGTAAATGAAACAATCAATGAAAACAAATTGTTCATAAATATTAAATGCAAAGAGTAACAAAATGTGCAAAGCACAAAAGGAGTTGAATTCCAGAAATTTCTAACTACCAAGAATAAATACTTTTCTTAACATTACCACATCTACAAATCAGTTAGAAACCAATGGTGAGCAGAATATATATGTAATAGAAACAAACTTCCTGAATTTTTTAAAAAATTAATAGCAATAAGTTCAACAGTGATAATCTACTTATTTTCCAGTTGTTGTGAATATAAAATGATAAAGGAGAGCTGTGAGAGAGAATTTTACCATAAGATAATAAAAGTTTTGCAAAAATGCATAAACCAACAATCTAGGTGTAAGAGTCATGAAAGGATGAAAAATTTTAAAGTTCACAGGTATGAGACAGGGCCTACGAAAATATAATTAAAATCAAATATCACAAAAATTTAAGGAGTTACATTTATTTTTAAAATTTCTTTAGGAAATAAAGTTTTTTGAAGCCATTTTTATCAAAATATCCAAGCATAGATGCATATAAAATTTATACACATCAAAAATCATAAAAATATTTTTCCTGGAAAAAAAGGTACAAAGAACAGTGATAGTAAAGACCTAATGATGATTTTAAAAAAAATTATGATTTTTCTATAATCATTTCTTAATGCACTTCTCATTTTATGTCTCTACACTTACAGCAGATCATTAATTTCTTGACTTTGTACAAAATACAATTAATTACTAAGCTAATACTCTGCAAAAACATATAGAAAATTATTAAAAATCATTGATAATACACAACACAATTTTAGTATCATAACTTATACACACATAAATGATTTGTTTTTATTGAAATGGTTCCCTTTTACAAATCAATATTTTGTTACAAAACCAAAGCTAGAATTTCCCAAGTTGCCTGAGAAAAAGTTTATAAAAAATAAAGATATCTTAAAAATATCTAACTTTTAAATTAACCCCTTAACATACCACCAGTGTATATATCCATCCCATTAAGCAGTGTGTTAAGTCTCCAGAATATATATATACATCTTTACAAAATATGATTGTTTTCTCTGCACTACTATCAGTAAAACTATTCCGAAGAAATGAATAGTGCAATAAAATGACCTTGACAGTGTTTGCACACACACAAAGGATTTACTTACTTCAGAGAAAAATGTATTTATTTGTAACTTTTCATTTTCTCTCTAATACACTGCATGTGAAAAACGGTGGCACTGGGGAGTGAATCACATAACTTTTAATCAGTAGTTTAGGGGTTAAGTTAAAATTCATATTTAAAACATATTTTAACCATATTAACAGTTTACACAACTCATTTTTAAAGTTTTATATTATTTAAAAATATGCTGACATTACAAGTAACTTAGATATACTGTGTGTTCTGTCCTTATAATACTTAAATTTATGGATTGATACCAGAGGTCGCCAAAGTGGTGGTCTGCGAGAAAATTTCGCTGGTCCCCAGAAAAATGTGGAATATTTTTACTCATCAGGATAAATTATGTTTTAAGATGCATTGAAACACAATTTAGTTCCGCTACTTCATAGAATAACGCCATTTCATAGGAATGTATAATGCTTAAAGTTTGATATACTTAAACCATTTTTAATTATTTTGTTTATTTTATGATCGTTTATTAATAAAGCTTTTGTAATTTGTTTACAATTAATAATTTCATTTTATTAACTAGGAATTTTTTTAGTGTTCTTATATCCCAGTATTTTTTTGTAAATATATACTTAATACTTAAAAAATCCTTTAGTGATCCACGGGATTTAAATTATGAATTTACTGGACCGTGAGGTCAAAAAGTTTGGCAGCCACTGTTAATATAATCATGAATTCTCTTAAAATAAAATTCAATAAAATATGTCAAAGACCATCCTTATTGATTTTTAAAGAGGTATTTAAAAGCATAAGTAAAAAGAAAATAAATACAAAAACATAATACAGACAATCATAAGTAAAATCTTTGAATGTTAGATTTAAATTTAGTTATAATGCAATTAAGAACAAAACAAACCCACAGGTTATAAAACAAATACTTATACAAAGATTAAATCTAGTTTTGGACTTGTGAACAAACATGTTTCTTTAATTCATCATGCTGACCAAAACACTTTAGACATAAAGGACAAAAAGATGATCCAAAAGTTTATAATTCATGTGTTGTTCTAGAATGAAGTTTTAAAGAGCATTTTTGAGAGAATCCCTTATTACAAACAGAACAAACATACGGGCGAGCACCAGTATGAACCACACTGTGACGATTCAAATCAAATCTCCGAAAAGTTTCATATGGACAATGGGGGCAAGAATAGAGAGTTAAGTTGCTTTTGCGACTATCAGTTAGAAATTCAGCTGAGACAAAACCTAGAATTACAAAGACTTAATTAGAATGAGGTAAAATCAAATTAGATGTTGAAATACATAAACTCAACGTTTATCAGAAACATAATTTTAATTAAAAATTTTCATTTAAAAAAAAACATACAAATAATGATTTCAATAAACAAATTGCAGCATATGATAAAATGTAAATTGTAAAAATGTTCAATAGTTCTTTTGTAAAAAAATATAGTTATATAGTATTGAATAATTTATATCCTCTACATAACAAACACACTAAAATTAACATCTTCTTATTTTTAACATTATTTTGCTTTTCCTTTTTATGCAGAGAAGTTTACAAGTTCCCTAAAAGATACCTTTTTTTTTTTTCGCAGAGAGAAAAACAATATAAATCAAAATAAAATTGACAAAAGTTGTATACATATTTTAGAGCAGAGTCTAAAAGGAATATAATTCAATTTCTTGAAAACAATGTATCATATTAATAATATTCTGATAAAATGATGATATTCAGGGACTTCCGTTTCATCTACACTAATCTTGCTAAACAGGTTTTATTGGCGACAACACACAATATACACATTAAAAAAATGTCAATAAATATTAGTTCTCACTTATTTTTCATCCATTTTTGAAGTATTATGAAAAAGGCTTTACCGGTCACAAAAGACCACAACTTGTTTAAAAAATGTGGTGGTAAAAGGCAGGGGCGGCTTTAGGGCCGGACAAACTGGACACCAGCCCGGGGCGGCAAATTTTAAGGGTGGCATTTGGATCAACATTGAAATATATTTTTTTGTTACAAAAAATGTGATATATTTTCTGAAATATTATTGGGTCTGAATTTGGTATTTCATTTAACATATCATTTTTCTTTTTATTTTGTACTCTGTATGTTTATTGACAGTTTTCTTTTATGTTAAAACTTGAAAGGTTCGAGGCGGGAGTACATGTTACTCTCATGAAATTTGATATTATTCATTAGTAACTTTCTCCCCATCTCAGAGTGAGGTCACAACAGAAATTCCTTTCACCTTTACGATGTTCAGTTTCAGCTATCTAAAAGGGGACAAGAGTAATAAGTTTTGGTAGATAGCAAGCCTTAGGAGATGTTTTATTTTAGTCTTGAGTGTAGTTACTATAAATTAAAACAAACGCTTGTGATCCAAACAATTAGTAGATTGTTTTTCAAAGAAATTGGCCTGCTTAAATAGACTATCCTTCTCTTTTATTTCACTTGCTTGAAATAATAACAAGTAATTATGTCCTTAATTTTGAATTATTTTGAATTTTTTAAGACTTATAATATATATATATATATTATATGTATATATAGAGAGAGGTGGCATTTTCTATTTCTGTCTGGGGCGGCAAAACTGCTAGAGTTGGCCCTATAAAAGGTAACCAGCGGGAATATTCCATTTGACATCTGTTAAATCATTTTTGATGAATTAATCACCTGTCCCAGAAAAACAGAAAAGAATGGATATTCATTTCAAATTTCAATAATGAATACCGAACATTGAAGGATCTGTATATATAAAACAGTGGTGTTACACAAGGGTGCAGTAAACAGAGATTCACCCATTCCCTTCCAGATACCAACACATTTTAAATTTCTTCCACAGAAATTACATCTCAGTGCTTACATTTACATGTTTTTTAGAATATACCTCTCCATAAGAGAGGTCTGTAAATGCTACTGCACATATAATTACAAAAATGCATTCTTTCAATCAAATAAACCCCAAAAAAAATTTGTGTGTGTATTATTTAAGTAGATTACTAAACAGAGTACTTTAAGTAGATAACCATGGTTTAAGTGTAGTATAGAGGGGCTACTTGCCACAGTCCTTTTTTTTTTGTGATTAAAAGCGGTCCCCACGGATTCTTTATTCAGAATTATTTATTATAGAATTAATTTGTTATCTCACCATGACATTTAGATAAAAGTCGCCAAATCCAAATGGCCCTTCTACACTACACTTGAGCCGATTGCTACAATTCAATTTCAGTATATTGTCACATCAATATACTGAAAACCACAATCAAGTCAGAAATTAAAATTGGTTCAAGTGTAGTATAGGGGGCCACTTCGGATTTGGCTATTTTTCTTAGGATTTGGCGATTTTTATCTTCATGTTATGGTGAGATATCGAATTCATTATAAAATAAATAATAAATAATTCCGAAAAAGTACCTTGGCGACCACTTTTAGTCGCCAAAAAAATGGACTGTGCCAAGTGGCCCCCCTATACTACACTTGAACCATTAAAATCTTTTGATACAACTGTAAATATATATTTTTACACAAATGTGTTAAAATAAGACACCAAATATGTAATTCCACAAGTTTTTTTTTTAAAAACAAACTATACTTAAATACAACTAAGAACAATAAATCTTACAGAATTCTTAGTAGCACATAATTTTTCCATTAAGAATATCTCATTAGGAATTTTTAATAAAATTACGTTATTTTAAAAGCAAAAAGCATCTAACTGCATAGGAAAAATAACAGAATTTTATCAATTCCTCAACAGAAGCAACGAATTTCAATAAACTTCAGATAATACATATTTCTTACTGTTCCTTCAAATCATCAATATTAGAAACCATAAATTGTCAGGAAAAATACTTTACTTAGAATTTACATTTACAACTTATGATATATTTTTCTAAATTTTTAAAGATAAAACAAGAACAGAAAAATTTAAATGAATTTTTCACACCCAAAATAAACAACTATGTAGCTTTCTTAAAATTACTTTAAGCTTTCTTAAAATTACAGTTAAACAGTGAATAATTCTTTGATCTTTAATATAAGTAACAACATTAATTTGAGCTTTGGGAAATTGGGCAATTTCAACAACAATATTCAGAGAAAATGAGAGAAACAACTGAAAATATTGTACAAAAATTAGATTTTATAATAAGCGCTTTGACGGAACAAAACAAAAAGGAGAAAAAACCGTATAAACACAGTTAAGGTTATAAAAATTATCAACAAACTAGCCAAAAAAATTATTTTTACGAAAGGTTGATTGATTGATTGAAAAGTGAAGGGGATATAGAGCAACACAGGCTATGATCCCTCAAAAGAAGAAGAAAAGGCAAGAAAAAGCCTAATAGATTAGTAAATACTAAAAAATTTCATTCCCTTTAAAAAGACTCTGCAAGTTGATTTGTTATTCATTGCTCTTTCCAAAACATCTCTAAACGTGAAAGTGGAATGTGGATCAATATGAAGAATAGACCAGAGGTTATTACGATGTCTAGTATATCTAATACAGTTTAGTATAATGTGGTCCAAATCATTTATACAATTACATGTAGTACACATTGCATTATCCTGTAAGTTAAATTTATGTAGAAGGCCTGGAGTGATAATCATTTTACTGAAGATTCGAGTGCTTAAGATTTCTTCTCTTCGATACTCTGTCTACTTTGAAATAATATCAATGGTCGGAATATTTCCCAATTTTTCAAAATATTTGCTTAAGTAAAATCTTTCATTGATTTTTTGAATTCTATTTCGATATATATTTTTATGAATGTCTTCTGAGGCATCCAGTCAATGTAAACATTGGACTCCGTGACCGATCTTGCGAAATTATCCGCCTGCTAATTCCAATTAATTTTCGAATCTCCCAGAATCCAAAGCAGAATTAACTGATTAATGCAGTTATAGCATGTAAATTTTGTTAGTGAGTCTATGAATTACCTTATGGGATTTCATCGAGTAATTTTGAAGTGCAGAAAAAACAGAAAGACTATCCGACAAAATAAGTAAATTTACATAAATTCCACCAGATCATCTAAAACCTGACAAATAGCCAAAGCTTCTGCAGTAAAAACGGAGTTATAATGATTGATTCTGTAAGCAAAATGAAGATTTTTTTTTATATACCCAAGTATCGAAGTTTAATTTAAGGATTTTTGAAGCATTAGTAGCTAAAACGAAAAAACTCCTTTTGAAATTACTGCCCTGATCGTTTCCATCAAATAAAACGTTTATTGCAGGAATCGGTAGATTTTTATCTCTTGGAAATTTAAAACTATTGATATAAATTTTACATGGGAAGGTCTGTGTTGTAATTAATCTTGGGAATTGGAAAATAATTTGATCATCATCAATATTTAAATCATGTACACTAATGATATTATTTTTATCTTCTTCCAAAACATTAAGCATTCATTATCTCGGTTATTGTAATAAAGAGGAGAAAAAATACCATAGAGCTTTCTTTGAGTAATAAAAACTTGCTTTACCAATCTTCTAATTTGATCTGATATAATTTCTTGACCAGCTAACTTAAGTAGCACAATATTTGGGGTCCATTGAGGGAGACCTAAGGCTATTCGGAGGGCGTTAGTTTGAATAACATTGAAAGGTTAATTGATTTTCAGACCATTTATTTATTATGTGACAAATGTAATAAAAACACTGCATATGCTATTATTAACTAAACTATCTCTTGATCTCGAACCGTAATGTTTATATGCCATACCCTTCAGTGCATTGATCCTTTACTACTTAGTTGATTTTTAATATGAAAATTTTGACAGCGTTTAGAAAAAAACCCTAAAGCATGCATAGAAGTTTGCCATTGTAGAGGAAATCCAGCCAACAAGATATTAGGAAGAGTATAATTTATTTTATTTGATAATTCAGCTATTGTACATTTCTCTAGGCTTAAATTCTCTAGGCTTCCAATATTTACACCACTGGAAAATTCTTTCCAGATTATTTGTATTTTTTGCAAATAACATCAAAGGGATTTTATGAGAGCAAAATATAAAAAATGTCGTCGGTATAAACCAGGCATTCAACTTCCGACTCTAAGGTATCAAAAATAGCATGTATGTAAATAGTATACAAAATAGGGAGAGGCAGTAGGGGATACCGCCTGGGATAAGTCCCAGGAAATGTGCTTTTGGGAGAAAAATAAATGCCTCCACTATTTGGAATGATCGAGATGTGAGAAATTTATGTACCCAATTTGCTATGGTTCCTACTATACCAGTTAGTAAACATTTATAAATAAGACCATCCACGTAAACAGAGTCGTATGCACTTTTAATGTCTAAACTTATTGCTACAAAAAATTGTTTCTGTAATTTTGCATTCATTATTGCCTTATGTACAAGATAAGTATAACTTCTGCTATCTTTGAAAAGGAACGTGAAATCATAATGTGCTGGGGATGAAAGTTTTCTTCTTTTAGTTAAATAGTAAGAAACTGATTATTAAAATTCTCTCAAAAGTTTTTGAAAATATGGTGAAGTCAGAGCTATTGGTCTGTAGGAAGACATCTTAGTTTTATCTTTTACATTTGTTTTGGAATCAGGATAATGATTGCATGCTTTCCAAAAATCTGAACAATTGTGACATCAAATAATTTTGAAAATATTAAAATTACATCACACTGGACCCTGATCAAGATTTTTAAAAGAAAGCTGCCGCAACATGATCAGCCCCAGGAGTTGTATTTTTTGGAATTTTTATTGCACTATGCACTAAAATATGGAATGGTTTATTAAGAAGGTTATTTTTGTCATAGAGAAAATCCAGCAGGAAGTGGTTCATGATAGAATTTTAGGATGGGTAAAATAATCTGCAAGCATTATTGCTTGCAATTGAGGATGAGTGACAAACCTATTATTAAGCTGGAAGAATATTAAGTTTTTTGATCGGTATCAGCAAACTGTGTGGAAAAATTTTTTCAGAATATTAAAAAAACATCTTTGGGATTAGAAACATTGTTGTACAATTGTTACAGTACGTTCTTTTAAGTATTTTAATGTAGAATCCAAGTTTGCTCGCATATTGCTTGGCATCTGACCTGCTAAATCAGGTGAAATCCTCTCTAATAGCCTCCTAAATAATTTTTTGCTTATAGAATTTATAACAGGTACCTTATTCCACCATGGTGGGAAGGGATCTATCTCGAAACTCTTTAATTTCTTAATATTATTAGTAATGACTTGCGATATCTTTTATCGGAGATTCTCAGAATTAATTTCTGATTATTTAAAATAAAATGCGTTTGGTTCATAACTGCTTGCCAGTTTACTTTTTAAAAATTCGCTTATTTGAATTGAGGAGCAGGTGCTCTGTAATACTCACTGCATCACTTTCAAAAGAGCAATCTTAAAACATAACTATTGCAGTATTCCAGACATGCTTGAAGAACAAACCGTGAGATCTATCAATGATGCTGCACCTGATGAACTTCCTTTATATGTAACAGTCATAAGTAAGAAGAACTAATTAGAATCAGTAGTACCCATTACTATAATTCTTGAGATGTGATCCGATCCCCACATCGGGTGATGAAGGTTAAATCACTAAAATGAACATCGGAGCTGTTAGGGATTCAAGAAAGATTTAATCAGCATAATATTAAATCCCCGTATATAAATATTTACAAATATGGTAAAATGAAATTATTTCGAACATCTTATTTTGAATTTGCGAGTGGATTTCTAAATCTCTGCTCCTGCTGTAATCTGTATATGGAACGTCAAAGAAATATTTGAAGGAAACAGCCATTTCAAAACCACCACCCGATCTGTCTTCTTGCCTCTTCGGTAAAAATGGTTTATTTGGAAAATCTATATTATCATGAAACTGATGGTACAGTTTCTTGAAAAATCCAGATATCTGGCTTCAGAAAAGTGGGAGGGATATTTAACCATATGAATTTATTTTTGAGGCCTCTACAATTCCATTGAATCGTTATATTCATAAATACTTAAGAAAAAAATTAATCATAGAAAAACTATCCTTTGAGGAAAGAAAACAAACTAATGAAGACAATAATTAGCCCCAAAAGAAAAACTCGAAAAGGAGAAAGTACTTACAAAACCATCATAATCCTGCAATTATGCAATATCTATAAGTATTACGCCACTTCTACTAGATGCAGGTTTTATGGAATGAGGATTTGTTACTCATAGCCTTTTTTCTTTCCGCAATGGGAATGACCTGATTTCCCATTTCATAAACCTTACAAGGTGAGAAAGTACAGACTCATTGTTTTTGAAAAGCTTCCAATTAAAGAGGTTTGCTTTTTCTAATATTGTTTGAAAAGATGACAGCATACCAAGTTTTTGGAATCTTCTTTTCGAGCTTCTCCTAAATGTAAGTTGTTGCCTACATTTCAATCTAAATATCTTTTTTCTTTTATATATTCGGAGCAATTTACTGAGTTAGCTGGGTGCTCACCTTTGCAATTTATGCATCTTGAGTTTTTAGAACATTGTCCAGAATGCGAAATACCACAGTCAATAAACATTGCAATTTTTTGGCAAAATCTAGCAGAATGTATGAAACTAAAATAGGTTAAACATTGTATGGGTTTATCTATGAAATTTTGAATTCGATGATTGATGAATCTCACAGTTTTATAGTTTCCGGTAAAGTTGTCCCGAATATTGTAATTAATATTGGTGAGAATTGTTGCCAAGTCCCATTTTTAATAAATCTTCTCATCTCTATTATTTCAAAATCATTGGTTTCTTGCAGCTCCTTTGCTATCTCATTCAGAGATATATCAAGCGGAATTTCATAAATAAGGAATCTAGATGTGATTGATTGAATCTTAACGTCGCACTGTTCAGCTACACGAGGGCTTTTGGCTACGGACCACGTAATTTTGAACCATGGTCAAGTGATCGGACGACACCTGAGCTGGCACCTCTCTCCTAACTACCGCCACCACACCAACGGGAGGACGTTTCAGCTCTCGACAGATTTAACGCGCATCGCTGCCCTATTAATGGTATGGTCTTTAGTGGTACTGGGCTCGAACTTCAGATAAGGCAAGTTACGATCCGATACTATACTCACTCGGCGGCTACAAATCTAGACGTGATTCCTCTCCTGAAGAATATATTCTGTCTTAACTCGACACATTTAAAATTTTCTCAAGAGATAGACGAAGGTATATACTGGGTTCAGCTGCATATAAAGAATCTTATTTTTCAATTACGAGTAAAAGACATAATTTTATGCTCTCATGACGAGCAATTTTTTTCTTTATTTCTGCATGTAATAACTGTGGGTGGGACTTTGTAATCTGAGAGGATCCTTGACTATTTTCTGCTAATATATTGATTTCGGATGTAATTCTTTGTCCAGCTCGTAAAATAATTTCCGCATCCCTTACAGAAGATCTGAAGAATTTTGAAAATCCTGATTCCATTATTAAAATATTAGTGACTAAGGGTTGTTCCTCAACATCGGCGATGATAAATCTAGAATGAGTCAGCTTGAATCTTTTTCAAAAAAAAAAAAAAAAAAACCAGAGAAAAATAGAAATTGGAAAATTACCAAAGAAAGGGGAAAAACCTCTGACCGAAAAAAGGAACCAAATAAAAAAAAGATACAACCTTTTAAGACTTGAGGAAAATAACACACCACCTTCAACCTTTCAACCGACCGCCTCTCGTATATCGCAACCTACAATCGAAAACCTTACGAAAGGTAGCACATTACGATTGATTGTTTATCACATTGCATTTTGAAGCAACAAGAAGGCTATTGACAACGGACTTCGTAATATTGAACCACGAACAAGTGGCCAGGATAAAATCAAGCTTGCACTCTAGCTTCTAAACTTCCATACCACACCAAGCAACGTGAGTACAACAACTTCGGCAGATTTAACATGCATAAGTTCTTTAGAAGAATCGTATTCGAACCCACGGCTATAAATCGTCAGCCACGAATCCTTGATCATGACCACACGACTAGTGTGGTCATAGATATTTCATAACAATCATCTTATGAAAATATTTTGGTCCAACTCACATACATATTTATAGAGAAATTCTATAAATTTTACCTCAAAAGAAATGCCATAAATTTTGCCTTTTCCATCTCTTTAAATATTCCATGCCCATGTGGACAGGGGTGTCAATTATACAATTCAATTATTTTATTTAATATTAGCAAAATCATGGAAAATACAATTATGGTGTCAAAATAAAACAAGAGTCTTGAAATAAGTCATATCAGAAGGGTTGTCTTTGCCCTCCGTGCTGGTCGTAAAGTGAGTGAGTGAATATGAACGTCGCACTCTGTTCAGCTACACGAGGCTTTCGACGATTGACCTTGTAATTTTGAGCCATGGTCAAGTAAGGAGAACGACACCTGAGCTGGCACTCACCTCTCTTAACTACCACACCACACCAACGGGAGGTCGTTTGAGCTCTCGACAGATCTACGGTCCCCTTTCACATTGATGGATTGAAATTAATTACCAAAAAGTCTGTTAAGTCCAGCTTATCCGGGCCCTTTCGCCCCACCCCAAGCGCCCAATGGATAAACCGGCACTTCTTGAGCTTGAAGTTGAGTTACAATTCTCAATACGAGAGTACGCTGTAAAATAGATCTTTCGAGATGGCGCGTTATCGTAGTTATGATGAAGAAATACGATATTTGAAAAGCTTGTTAGATGCAGTATCTACCGATGATGAAAGTTTCTACTGTGAAGATATGATGACGAAGAATTAGATGATGAAGAATACAACAGCAGCCATGATTCCTCTACTGAAATCGCCTCAGACTTAGAAGAAAAAGATACAGACACACACCGTTGAAAATAATTGCTTTATAGGTAGAGATGAAACACACTTTGGAATGAAGAATTCCGCCCTAATGTAAGAATTTCTAGAAAAAAAAAAAAGATGTCCCAAACTCCCTGGAAATACGAGTTTTTCAAAAGATGTCACTTGTCCATTGGAAGCTCTTGGTACTGTGACGTCTTCGATTGGGGTGAACCCCACCCTATCAATTCATCTGAAGTCACCCTATCTATTCATCCCCAAACAGATGTTGGGTGACAAGTGCAGGTAGCCATGGGGTCATTGTTTGTTGTCTGGCCTCGGACAAGCGCGGACATCTGGTCTGGAATTTACAATGGCTAAAGAATGCCGGTGACAATAGGCATTCCTGTATGAAAGTCTTAAATAAGCGAAGCCTGTATGCAAGTCATTGCATAGAGAATAGGGCTATGAGGCCCAGGTGTGAGATGAATGGAAACTTCAGAAGTTGGATGAGAGTTATGGCGCCCTTGGATTCCAGACGGACGAGGAATGTGTTTGTGTTTGCCGCGCAAATGGGTGACGAAAGTGGCCCGGGGACGAGGGCAGACATTTTTTTGACCTGCCAATGAGGAAGACGAGGGCAGACCTTTTTTGGCCTGCCAATGAGGAAGACGAGGGGCGTATGGTGGACCCGCCCCTGGTGTTTAAAAGGAGTTAATTTTGGATGGAGAACGAAGAAAAACTTGAAAAGACTGGAACATTGGACGGAGAGGAAAGAAACTTGGACATAGAGCCCTGGAGTGAGACGGACGGAGTCCTGAATGGAAACAGAGAACCATGGAGTAAACTGGAGATTTACCCGGAAAAGCAAGGGATTGACGAGTGCCTGGCGGAATAAGGATTGACCTCGAGTGAAAAAGACTGTCCGCCCGGCTTGGCCTATTTAATGAACATTTTAATAACATATGAAGCTATTAAATACTGTTTAAAATTTTAAGATGAGGCTGTAACAAATTTTCTTGTGTACTAACTACTGACGGCGTTACAGTACCTACTAATCTCCCCCGAGTGTTTAGTATAAAATACACACATATATTTATCCAATTCATGAAAGAACGTTTTTCCTAAGAGAGAGATGCAAAAGAGACCAACGAAGTTGAAATAAGAGCATTTATTGGTTCACTATATATTTGTGGAATATACAAATCATCACATGTCAACATAAAAGATCTTTGGACAACAGACGGTTTTGGAATAGAAATTTATTTATTTGTACTATTACAGTGCTTCTCAAACTTTCAATATTTGCGACCCAATTTTCAATCATAACTTTTCATCGTGGCCCCCACCATACAATAGCGATGTATTGAATACAATAATAATGTACTTTGGTGCTAAAGCTGCGATACGTGACTTTAACTATAAACAGTACAAATTATCCAGATAAGTATTAAATTTTGTATATAATTTTTGTAAATGACAAGCCCGTGGGGTCACTAATAAGTATTAAAACTTGTTCTTAACTTAGTATTGAGGAATTAAAGGTGAAAATATTGTGCAGCACTGATGCACTTATAAGTATATTATATCAGTGTAAATATGTATTTTATTTTTATTATGTCGATGTATTTTCTTTCGCTTCCTTTCAGTAAATTATTATTTTTTAAATCCTTTATTTTTGACTTTTTAATATGCTCGTGTCCCCCTAGGGAGGCGCGTCCCACAGATTGAGAAACGCTGTACTAATACAAGTCTTTTGTGCATTAAATTTTATTTCATTCTGATGATTAAATTCTCGCCAATGCACTAAATATATTCTTTGGATTTTATCGATTGTCGGAAACAAAAAACACACAAAAAATTAATTTTAAAAAAATAATTAGCATTATTAATAAAATAAATTATTAATAACAAATACTCATTATTATTAAGTAAAATAAGTATACAGTAAGACCCCATTTAACGCGCGTTGTTTCGCTTAGCACTGCTTCGGTTTAACGCTCTTTTATTTGAATTGTGCGATTCCCCGAAATATATATAGCACGTAGCGTTTTAGACTTCCCGATATCCGAAGCAGTTTATCTGTGTTTTTTCTTTCCGGCGGTATCATACAAAAGTATTTTTATCGTTTCAAACATTTGTTGACGTTGTAAGTGTAAATTTATATAATATAACGATTGCTATCGTGTCAAATATGATTTTTAGTTTTTATCATGGGTGATAATAAAAAACACGAAAATAAAGCATAAAAACCCTTTTCGCTAGAAACTAAAATGCAAGTGATTAGAAGATTAGATACTGGTGAACGTCAATCTCAAATGGGTGCTGCATTGAATTTGGCAACTTCAACAATAAGGACTATTCTTAAGAATAAAGAAAAAATACTGTCATCGGTAACTGCAACTACTACGAGCTCTGCAACTAGAATTACCCGTTCTAGAAATAATACAATAGAGGAAATGGACAAACCACTTTCTATATGGATTGACGACGAAATCGAACGCAAAGTGCCATTAAGCCAATCTACCTTCTTGATAAAATGGCAGAAAATTGGAAATACAGAAGAGACTGTGAATGATCTGAAATGTAAACATATTGACTCTTAGAATTTTATTTATTCTTATATGTATATTCTTTTTATGTTTCTATATTTGTAAGAAAAAAAATTTTTGTTTTATTGTTATAAAACATAATTAATGGGAATTTTAATGGCAAAAAAAAACCCCCCAATTTTTTTGGAACCCATTTTTAAACCCCCCATTATTTACATGATGAGATAATCTCGTTTAACGTTTTTTTCATACTACGTTCAAATTTTGATGGAACGTATACCCCGCGTTTTCCCCGGGGTCTTACTGTTCTTATTAAATTAGTATCCCAAAATTTAAAAATTAGTTGTTTTTTACGAAAATTAAAAAAACCTGGGGGGAGGGGTTCCAAACCGTCGGGGGTGGCCGCGGTAGCCGAGGGTATGGGTATCGGACCGTAGCTTGCCTTGTCACGAGTTCGAGCCCAGTCCCAAATAAAGACCCGCCGTGTAGGGAAAAGGATGCACGTTAAATCTGTCGAGAGCTGAAACGTCCCCCCGTTGGTGGGGGTGGGTAGTTGGGAGAGGGGTGCCAGCTCAGGGTGGCCTTTCCACGTCACTTGACCATAGTTCAAAATTTGTGGTCCGTCGCCGGCCCCTGTAGCTAAACAGGGGACGTTATATTCAATCAATCAATCAATCCAAAAACCCTCTGGGGCCCACTTTTTTGGGGAACTGGCGATATGAACCACATACTTTTGAGCTTCGGTCAAATGATGTGAGTGACATTTGAACCGTTATTCTCCTCTCCAAACTCTATCATAGTTAAAAGAATCTATATTGCAATGAGTCGCAATGAATTATTACAAAATAGCGGGGTTTTACAACTCGAGCAATTAATAACACAAGTGAACAAAGTTCAACTAATCACAATTTTTGGAATTGAGTATTTATATTACGGGAACTGAAAAGAGAAAAAGTTTTTTTGGGCCCCAATGCCGTTTTTGCTTTTTGAGTTTATTGCGTAGTTGGGAAAATCGTGCCAGAAAAAAATTTCAAAGTTAAAGGACTTGTTTAGTTGTGAAAACCTAAACCTTTTAAAATTTTTTCTTCCCCATTTTGGAGTGAAATGGAAGCCAAATTTAAAAGAGATTTATATCCGTCATTGCATGCTTTGGGGTTTCACAAGGGTAGTAATGCAACAGTTGCTACCAAAACATTTCGATGTTTACCCGGGTCCTTTGATGTTCGTAAATGCCAAAGGTGGTTTTAATTCAGATCCGTTAATTTCGATCGTTCCGACTAAATCATCAGAAGACCAACAACTTTGACAATGACGTTTGGGCGCGGGGGAAGAAAACCGGTCAGATAATCGAGGAACTGCAAATGCCTTAACCAACCTTGGCGACCATCCAAGAACATTGAAACAGTTTGGGAAAACAAACAGAGAGGTGTTTGGGTTCCGATAATCTGTCTGAAAAAAAACAGAACTAACCATCTACGAATGCAATTGAATGCTTAACGGTACATTTCAGAACCGTTTTTTATCGCGATACCCAGATAAAAAATGGGTCCTGTATGTTAACCAAAACGAAAAAGACAGTGGTTCTTCCGAAAAAACCCACCACGAAGGACTGCAAAGCCATTTTTACACCCAAAAAAAGGCGCTTTTTGTTTTTTGGGGGGACGGGAATCATCCATTTGAAGTCTTAAACCGGGAAAACTGTTTGCAGACCTTTTTGTGAAAATTTAAATTGACTAAATCAATCTTTTGAAAAGTATCCAGCGATTATCAAAAGAAAAACGTTATTTTGCAAAACGAAAAATGCAAGACTCACTGGCAAAAAACGCTTAAAAATTTTAAAGGATTTTGGGGGGAGGTATTGCCTCACCCAATATTCGCCTGAATTTTCGCCAACGGATTTATTTTTTCCGTTCAATGCAACACTTCTTAAAAAACAAAAAAAATTTTAAAAATTTTGGTGGGAAAAATGCCATCTCCTGATATTTTACTGAAAAACCAATTGAATTTTATCGATTTGGCATTGAAAATTTGCATACTAGATGGCAAAAGGTTGTTGCCAACGAAGGTATTACATCATTGACTAAAAAAAAAAACTTGTAAGAAATTTATTTATTCGAATTTACTGTAAAAAAAACGTCATAATTTTCCGTCCCCCTAATATACTATAGTAATATTCTAGAATAATATTCATGGAACTTCACAGAAAAAACTAGAAATCCTGTAACGCGCGAATCAATAATTTGCATTTAAAGGCATTTAAAATTTTGTATCCCATTTTAAATTAAATCGCTGTTTTAGCTAAGACTCGAGATTCATGGATGTTCGAATCTAAAGTAACGTGTTCTACCTCTGAGTTATGCAAATTTTTTGCAAAACAAAATTTGATTTAAGGTATCCGACTACGTCTGGAACCGTGATTTTGAAAAAGCGATATTTAGTATCACTTAGATTAGAAAATGTATATAAAATTGTTTTAAGAATATTATTACAATAAAAAATTATTTAATTGCAATATTTGGACAAAAAATGAACGTAGAATGACCCATTTTCAAAATATTATCCTTTTGTGAAAAATGCTTCTATTATAATAATATTTTGCCTGTATATAGCTCAGACCTCTCTACGAAGGCTCAACTAGAATTTTTGAAATATGACTTAGAAGTGGGTTTATCTATATTTTACGACAGCAAAGAGGAGAAATTTTAAGAAAAAAATGTCGATAATTATATTTCAATGGGTGGTAACTCTGAAAATAATGTGAGTTTTTCAAAAATCCTAGTTCAGACTCTCTGGAGAAGTCTACTTTATAGAAGCGCGCGAAATATTATTTTAGAAGCATTTTTTATAAAAGGAGAATATTTTGAAAAAAGATTATTCTATTTTTGCCAAAATAGTGTATTTAAATAATTTTTTTTGTCAAAATATCCTTAAAACAATTTTATGCATGTATTCTAATTTAAGTGATACTAAATATCATGAAAATTATTCATTTATGCGCTTTTTTAAAATCACGGTTCCGAACGCAGTCGGATACCTTAATTAATTTAAATATTTGTGCTTTTATTGACACATGTTTCTTTACCGGCTCAAATTCTCAATTACTGAAAATAAATCGATGAAAAGTTGAGCATTCTTCAATATTTGTAGAAGTATATAAATATATATATTCTTTAAATTACGAAAAAATACTAAACATACCTATTTTTTATCTCTTTTTTAAAAGATTATTAAGCAATTCTTTTAATGTGATGAGCAAGCTGTGGAAAAGTAGCTAAAAAGAAACGGTTAAAATTCTGTAAAAAGAGTTAGATGTTATAATTTAAAAAATAATTAAGAATGCATATAAAAACGTAACTCCACCAGTATTCTGCTAAAAAAATATGAAGAATAAGCACGAACACGTTGAAGTATGTAAAGGAATCTATCGTTAATCATTCTTATCTCCTCAAAAATAAATTGACCGGATACTCACGAGATAGGAGATAAAAAATCTTTAATTTTCTATCCTGCTTTGAGTTTTCGAAATTAGTTATTTGATGAATATTATACGAAATGAGTTGCAAAATTGTGTTACAGTGTAGCAGTTTTTCGTTGGTTTTAAAAACTAAAAAAAATCTTGACAAGTATTACTTAAAAGTAAATGTTTTTTAAATGGAGTATTTTAAGCAATAAACATTTTTTTTATGTAATGCCAGCTGTTATTGGATTGACTGCGATGCCGTAGGGCCGGGTTCGAATCCCGGAGAAGGCATGGATGTTTGTAAATATATAGTGCCTTTTTGGCAAGGGGTCACTCTAAATAGTCGTCGAGCAGCAAGTCCTCTCGTGAGGTTGGTGGATGAGGAAGAGAGATGGGAGGTCTCTCAACTCCCCCAGAGCGTTCTCCTTCAAAATCGGAGTTGAATCTGAGCCAAATTGTACCGTCACCTATGGCAGTGTTTCTCAAACTTTCACTACTGGCGACCCAATTTTCATTCATAATTTTTATCGCCCCCCCAAATAATAATGTATTGAATGCAACAATAATGCACTTTGGCGCTAAAACTACAATACGATTATAATTATAAACCGTACAAATTAACAAGATAAGTATTAAATTTTGTATATGTTACTTTTAAGTAATATATATTTTAACAATTATATATATATATATATATACTTTTAAGTAATAGGATTAATGTCGAGTTATTTTTCATTTCACTAATTTTTAAATTGGAACAGATTGCAAAATGATATTTAATTAAAGGATTGATTTCCTCCATCATCCATTTCTAAAAGTACAAATGTCATTAGAACAAGTAATACAAAAAAATAAATTTTTAAGTAATTCCTACTTAGGCCAACAAAAATTTATTTTATTTACTTTTTATTAAATAGTTACAATTAATACAGATATGTATACACGTATGACAGAATTACAATGTTAAGTGACAAAATAGAAAGTGATTTTCCTTTCAATTTTTCATTTCTCTTTCTATATTTGGTATTGGACTATTTTTTGAATGTGTTATGAATTGAAATGAATTGCATTTTTTGAATGAGGAAAACTACCGGAAAGAGAATTTCGAGATGGTTTATTTCTGATGAAGTTAAGCTACTTAGTCGATGTATTTGAGAAATTAATTATATATTGAATCTACAATCAATGATCAAATGTACATGTTTGACACGAGTGATAAAATTAATGCTTTTTGTAGAAAATTAGAATTATGGAGCAGTAATTTAAAGCAAAAAAACCTAGAAATGTATAGAAATGCAGATAAATGTGTAAAAACTTACAAAACTGAAGAATAACAAGTGGAAGTTATTTTTAAAACTTTTGAATACCATTTAGCTATGTTGGGAAAAAATTTAAAAAATATTTTTGCTGAGGACAACTTGATAGCAAGTTACAAATGGGTTAGAGATCCATTTCAAAATACCTCAGAAGGGCTCTCAACTACCGAAGAAGAAATTTTTATAGATTTCACATCCAGTGGCGAAATCAAAAGAAAATTTTGAAAAAAAAACTCTCAATTTTGAGCAGAGGTTGATGATGAATTTTCTGCACTAAAACAAAAACATTTCGTATACTATTACCATCTTCAACATCGTACCTTTGTGAAACCGGATTTTCTGCAAAGGCTGCTTTGAAGACAAAATATAGATCTCAGCTAAAAATAGAAAAAGAACTCAGAGTGTCAATTTCTAATATTAAGCCTTCATTTGAAAACCTTTGCTCTGAAAGACAAGCCCATGGAAGTCACTAATAATTATTAAACTTGTTCTTAAATTAGTATTAATAAATTAGTTATAAAATACATTGTGCAGTGCTGATACATTTATAAATACACTAGCTGAAGTACCCTCTCTTCGCCTATTTTTTAAAAAATAATACGTTATTCTTGATATAATAGCTTAATTGTAAGGAGAGTAAAACCAAGTGCACAACACTGTATACAAAAATGTAAAATGTTTTTTAAATGAATGCTCCTATTGTAAATAGTTTAAAACGAACTGTAATTTTAAGCCTCACAGAATTAGCATTTAGAATTAATGTTAAACAAGGAAAAAGAATGTAAAATTCTAATGAAGAATAATTGTGTTATTTGTAATATTTAAAACAAGAAACCTTCAAAATGTTTTAGCCCGGGAGCAGGCGCATGCTCGACACTAACGTTAATGGTCGCACGGTGTGACTGAGTCACCCAATCCTTTTTTTATAATTATTTTTACTCTACACGATAAAAATCACAATTCCAGTGAATAATTTAATTAAGGGAAAATATACTTACATACTTTCAAGGACTTTTCAATTTTCTTTGATAATTTGAGAAAAAATCCAATAAAACTAAAAAAAATGTTCCAAATGTGTGTGACATTAATAAGGACATAAATCACAGACACTTTTCGATAACAATACAGGAACGTTATTTGCCAGCACAACTGTCATATTTTGTTCATTCTATTGTCGTTTTGCTGTCCTTTGATGATCTACAAATAGCATGTTGAACTTTTTCATGCTTGTGTCTTTTAACAAAGGTGAAGTGCTACATTTATGGCTTAATAGTTTTCTTGATAGAGTTCTTTAGGCAGCCTTTGAAAATTTCAATTCAACTGAAACACTTCATGTCTATCACTTTTCTCATATTTACTTTCGCTATCATGATTAATATGCATTATTTCAGCAGGTTCTTCAATTGCTTCATCAGTTTCAACTTCCTTCAATAGAGATCACAGATGCCCATTTTTTTATATACTGCTCACTTACATTTATAAACCATAATAAGTCGTACAACACAACAATCAAAACCACAAAGTTGTTCATAGGGGTAAGTGTAGCATGCTCATAGAAAATATTTTTGTACAAAGTGGTCGCGCAGGGAACTCGATCAAAACAAGTACCTTGATTGTAGATAAACGTTTGCCATTCTAAAAAGAGGCATATATGAGACAAATTCATTTTAGTTCTCATTAAGACTGTCTAATAGGAGGATACTGTCAAGGTCACTGTTAACAAATAAACAGTTTTCCCAGAATTAACGATTTCGTGAGCCTGGGGTGACTCTGCGCCTCATGCGACCACCCCCATGTTAAAAGTATGTTCAGTATAAAAATACCAATGTCAGTTCTAAAAAATAATTGTGTAAAACGTTTTTCATTATGCATTATATGTTTTAGAATACTCATAAAAATACATCTTGGCCAAATAATCCTTCAAAGGGCTCAATATGCTTATCCATATATCATGAAACTCATTCACATGGGGAAAAAAGCAACAGAAAAAACAGAATATTTACAACTTTCCTAAAAGAAAAAGAGAAGGAGTTAAACATACCAGTAAGTTTGAAGGTCAAATAGAGGATAATCAAAAGTAATATTTTAGGGGTTAAAAGAAATGCAATAAAAAAATCTCTCATCGTGGGATTACAGCAAAGCAAACAAAATGTCTTTTTTTATTTGGTTATAGGATCAAAGATAGCTAATGAATGTTTGAAGTGGAATCTTTTATTTTTGATGATGTAATATCACCAGATATATATATATATATATATATATAAATTATATCAGTGTAAATGTATATTTTTTTATTATGTCAGAAAGCATTTTGTTTTACTTCATTCCAAAAAAATTATTTTTTAAACCTTTCATTTTCAATATGCTCGCGCCCCCTCCCAGGGGGGAGTGCCCCACAGTTTGAGAAACGCTGAGCTACGGCTAACGATAGGCGTACAACTAGCCCCTTGCCACGATAAATTTCGTGGAGCCTTGGTCTGATGTTACTGTCAATCAGGTGGCATAAGTAACAACAACAACATGATAAATACTACTTTATTTCTTTCAAAAGATTTTCTTAGCATTATTTTTTCATATTAAAAAAATATTAAAAAAGTGTCATTTGCATGTTAATTTAAATTATATATTTATTTAAAAAATATCACACATTTACGTAATTTAAGGGGACTTGGTAACATTTAACATTTTTTGGTACTTACGTATTAGCGACTTAGCAATAAAATTAGCGCCACGTGAATCACGTCACGATATAAAAAAGAAAGAAAGATTTTTACGTATTTTATTTGAAAAAAGTCCAATCAGTCGAATTTAGTGGAAAATGGCACGATTCGAGTGGTGTCAGTTTAGTTGCGGTGACGCTGATACGTAAGTGCCCATTTTTAACATGCTTTTATAAGCTTCTCTTTTATGTAACGGAATCTTTGAACTCAATTTTTACCCGCTTTAAAAGGTCATATTAATTCGAAATTTTGCACACTTGTCAAGGATCGATGACAATACAATAATTTCATAATTTTGTTCCATTTCCTGATCAGGATCATTAGGAATAACGATTTACAGATTTGGCGACTAATTCTAGATTCTATTTCCAGAATTAATGACCAAAAGATTAAGTTTGTGATATGGTCACTCTTTGGCGACCCTATCTTTGATTGTGAGGGTGAATTAGAGGTGTGGGATTCTCAAAATGAATAGACATTTTAAAATTCTTAAAATATGACTTTATTAAGAATATAACTTAAACTTCTAACAATTTAGATAAATTTATATAAGTGAGAATCTAATGAACCAAACACACAGCGATAGTTAAACCGAATCCCGTAATTTAGACCACTTTATCTAAATAATTATATTATCCGCCTACTCTCAATTCTGATAATATTACAAGTCCTAATATCAAATAATCAGTCCTACCTTAATCCAAACTAAGATTCTATCACGGTACAGAAACACCTGGGCACGCGTGCAATGGTATGCACCTTGTAACAATGGCTCGATATCTTGGTAACTTCACGATAGGCCGTCAATTCACACTTGTATCTCTTCCAAACATAACTTTCCCTAAATTGCCATACTGCTTACTGAAACTTCTGTTCTTTTAAAAGCTATCTTATTTGCATTTCATAATCACATTTCGCTTCTTGGATTTTGGTTGGAAAAGAGTTGCCTTTAATCTTGGCCGTCAAAGAACCCAGAGGTTATGTTATAGAAAAGACGCGTGAGCCCGTCACAAGTTACAGCCCTATAAAAGCGAAAACGTTTGCGTCTTCAATTTCTTACCATTATATAAGCAATTGTATAGTTTTCTGAAAATGGAAATAAAAAAAAAAGACTCGTGTATCTGAAAAAAAAATGTTATGTTCTAACCCAGCGTTTCTCAAACTGTGGGGCTCGCCCCCTTGGGGCATGATAACTTACGTGGGGGCGTGAGCATATCGAAAAATCCAAAATAAAAGATTTAATATAATTATTAATTTACCGAAAGGAAGCAAATAAAATACATTCTGACATCATATTTAGACTGATATAAGATACATATAAATGTATCAGTAGGGCAAAAAGTATTTAATAATTGATTTATCAATAAATATTAAAAGCAAGTTTAGTAATTACTAGTGACTTCCATGGACTTGTCATACACAAAATATAATACACATATTGATAATATGTGCAGTTTATAAGAATTATGTCGCATTGTAGCTTTAGCGTTGAAGTACATTATTATTGCATTCAATACATTGTTTTTGTATAAGGGGAGGGGGCACTATGAAAATTATGATTGAAAATTGGGTCGCAACTATGGAAAATTTGAGAAGTACTGTTCTAACCGGTAAACTCAGACATAAAGACTGCTTTTCTAAATTCTCTTGTCGTATTTGTGAAATGAATCATCATTCGTTGCTTCATTTTGCCAAAACAGCGGAGAATTGATTAAGAGGTCACCGGATTAAAAATAATAATAATAATAATTTCTCACAAACTCTTCGATTCAAGAAGTTTACTCTTGTGTCTAATACTGATGCAAGTTTCAGAGAATATATATATTGAGCTCCTTTTAGTAAAAAATATCATTCACTTAACACCCTCTTTCGTATGAAATATTTCAAATTTAGCTCTTCCAGATTTCCTTCTGTTGGCTGATCCTACATTTTGCAAACGAGGCTGAATCGACTCACTGATAGGATGCCAATGGGTATTCCAGATTCTAAAAAATGACGCATTTAAAACTAATTCATCAATAAATAAATGACAGTTTAAAAAACTAAAAAACACGCTTTTATGATTAATCGATCTAAAATGGGAAAAAAAATTTTTTAATATAAAAATAATATGATTAACGAAGAAATTAATGTCATTGGGGTAAAAGCGTGGGGTGCTTTGTACTACATTTTTACACTAACTCAGCGTTTCGGAGTAGAGTTAGTAAGAAATTATAAAAATTGATATAGAGCACCCCACGTTTTTACCCCCAATGACATTAATTTTCTCGTTAATCATTTTATTCTTATATTAAGAATTCTTTTTTTACTTTTTAGTTCGATTAACCATAAAACAGTGTTTTTTTAGTTTTTTTTAAATATAATTTATTTGTTAAATTCTATATGACGTTTTATGCAATTTTAAGATCGATTTTGAAACAGCTCATTTTCTTCCGGAGGAAACGAATAAAAGATTGATGTGTTTGCTGATATTCAGCAAAAACTCGACATATTTAGGTCGATTACACACGCATTGAATCTTTCCGTCTCATCGCGGAGAATTTATCGTCTCTTGAGAGAAATTTCAAGTATTAAACAAAACCGGAAAATTTTCCATCACCGTCGTTCGAGTAAACTGGAATAAGTGTAGTTACATTATTTATTTCAATTGACTAAAGGGAATATATATTATCGTACTTTCATTTAAATTACTGTTTGTTTAAAGGCGTATACTCCATATTACGAGCCTCTATATTGCGAATTTTTCTATATAGCGAACTTTTCTCTGGAACCAAGAACATTTCCCGATTTTCTTCATAAAATAACCTCCCTATAGCGAAGTGCATTTTCTGTATAACGAACTTTTTTTCTTGTGATTCAATATTTTTCTCTCTATTTTTAAAGTGTTTGTGGACCTTCGTATGATGAAGTGATAAAATAAAATAAAATATATAATTTAACATGGATTACAGTGTGAAGGAAATACGCCTTAAGGAATGTTTGAGGCATTGCAAATATGCAAGGCCTATTATGAGAGAAAAGATTCTTACAAACAGAAAATTCAAACAAAATTAATAGAATTTACCATTAATTAAAGGATATATCTGCTAATATATATAATCTTAAAGTTACAAGTTGTAAAAAGTGTATGTTTAAAATTACTTGTAAGCTTTAAATTAGAAAATGTTCTTAAAATCATTAATTTTAATATAAAATTATTTTCTGAAAATATATTGTATTCCTCGACATTCTTTTTCTTGTTTTCCTGGTAGTTTTTCTTTCTTTTTTTTTTTTTTGGTGAGTAAGATACGTGTAATAAATAGATATTAATTTACAAAAAGGTATAAATAATTACTTTTTATTATACCATATAGTGTTTTATGAATTTTAAATCTGTTTTATATGGTTCATAAAGTATATTGAAGGATGAACCTCTATATAACGAATTTTCCATATAACGAACTCTTTTTCGGGATTAGCGACTTCGTTATACAGAGGTCCGACTGTATATATGTAACTATTTATGTTATCAAATTCATATTTTGTGCTTTTTTCCCCACCCCTCTAGTTAATTTTACCAATACTAAAAATATATATTTTAAATTTGCGAACTTTTTCTGCATTCAAAAAAATTTTGGCTAATCAAATAATTAATAGATGAATTTCATAATAAATATAAGAAATGCGTTCTAATGGGAGGGAATGGAATTCAAAACCAGAGGGCCAATTTTTTGGGAAAAGTGCCCCCTTTCCTAAAAAAAGGCCCTTTTAGGGCCAAAGTTCCAGTAAGGTATCCCGTGGGCCAAATTTAAGTTCCGTTAATTAAAAGGGGGAAGGAACCCTAAATTCCCGGTTTAAAGTTCCTTTTTGGTTTAAATAGAAGGGGGCCAAAAAAGTTGTTCTTAAAGTTTTAAAATTGTTCCTCCGGTTTTTTTAAATATTAAAATTTAATAAAAATCAACTTTTCAAAAACCAAAAGGGCCCCAAAAGTGGAAAAACCCCAAATTTTTAAAAAATGATTTTTTCCAAAATAATTTTAAAACAATTTAAAATTTTTTTAAAAAAAAAAATAAAAAAAATAAGGCAAAAGTTAACAAATTTTTTTTTAAAAATATTTTATTCCAAACCAGGGTTTTTGGGGAAAAAAAAATTGTAAAATTTTAATTCTAATATTTTTTAAACCCAGGGTTTTTTTTTCGGTTTTTTGGGGGTTTATTTTTTACCCAATATCTTAAAAAAAAAATTTTAAAGATTCTAACAAAATTAGTTTGATCTAAACTTATCTGACAGCTAAATCAGAAAAATATGAAAAATTTCTTGTTGGTACAATTTTTTAAAATTCAACATAATACGGATTCCTTGCAGTTGAAATAAGACCCTTGTATTTGCTTTCAGTGCAGTATGGTTCTGTGGTCAATAGTTCCGATATGGGTTTCATATGGGTAACAATTAACGTCTTGCAGAGAAATAAAAAAAGGTGTGTGAAAAGATCAGCATTTTTTTTTATCATCTTGAAAATCATCCAAACCAGCCTTGAAGGAATCCTACAAAATGGATATTAAATTTTTAATGTATCCGACTACGTTCGGAACCGTGATTTTGCAAAAGCATATAAATGGATAATATTTATGATATTTAGTGTCACTTAGATTTCAAAACGTACATAAAATTGTTTTAAGTATATTGTTATAATAAAAAATTATTTAAGTACAATGTTTTGACAAAAAATGAGCATAGAATGACCGATTTTCAAAATATTCTTCCTTTGTGAAAAATGCTTCTATTATAATAATATTTTGCCTGTATATAGCTCAGACCTCTGTACAGAAGCTGAATTAGAATTTTTTAAATATATAACTTAGAAGTGGGTTTATCTATGTTTTACGACAACAGATGGGAGAAATTTTAAGAAAAAAACGTAGATAACTATTTCAATGGGTTGTAACTCTGAGAATAATGTGAATTTAAAAAAAAATAGTTCAGACTCTCTGGAGAAGTCTTTACCTTATATAAGAGAGCACACACACACACACACACACACACACACACACACACACACACACACACACACACACACACACACAAAAATATTATTATTTTAGAAGCATTTTTCATAAAAGGAGAATATTTTGAAAAAAGGTTATTCTAAGTTAATTTTTTGCCAAAATATTGTATTTAAATAATTTTTTTTTTTGTCAAAATGTCCTTAAAATAATTTTATACATGTATTCTAATCTAAGTGACACTAAATATCATGAAAAGTATCCATTTATACGTTTTTTTAAAATCACGGTTCCGAACGCAATCGGATACCTTAAATCTATCAGTTGGAGCATTGTTAACTGTGGTAAATAGTTCCTGTATTAATGTGAAGTGTGTTAATCTTTTCTCCAAAATCGAGACAAAAAAAGGCAAAAGTATGTTCACAAAAGAAGATACATAATGAGTTAATGTAGTACAATATTTTCCTTGTAATCCTAAATTTAAATAAGTTAAATGTCTCGCATAGTATTGGTCGGTAAGAAAAAAACAAAATCCCTAAGTCAATCTACATTTTTGAGTAACTAAAACTCACTGGGCATAGTTCATTGTTTTCTTCCAGATATTTTAAGACACGCTCCCTCAAATTCCAAAATCTTATGTGAGTGCACTTCCTTTGGAAAGCCAGAGCACAGAACAATGAAGTTACTATTAATAATTCACTATTGTTATTCAATTAAGGTATCCGAATACGTTCGGAACAGTGATTTTAAAAAAGCGCATAAATTTATAATTTTCGTGATATTTAGTGTCACTTAGATTAGAATACTTGTATAAAATTATTTTAAGGACATTTTGACAAAAAAAATTATTTAAATACAATATTTCGGCAAAAAATTAACTTAGAATAAGCTTTTTTCAAAATGTTCTCCTTTTATGAAAAATGCTTCTATTATAATAATATTTTGCCTGTATATAGCTCAGACCTCTGTACAGAGGCTCAACTATGATTTTTGAAAAATTCACTTTATTTTCAGAGATACAAACAATTAAAATAATTATCGGCGTTTTTTTCTTAAAATTTCTCCCCTATGTTGTCGTAAAACATGGATAAACCCGCTTCTAAGTTATAAATTTCAAAAATTCTAGTTGAGCCGAGGTCTGAGCTATATACAGGCAAAATATTATTATAATAGAAGTATTTTTCGCAAAAGGAGAATATTTTGAAAATGGGCCATTCTATGTTCATTTTTTGTCAAAATATTGTACTTAAATAATTTTTTATTGTAATACTATTCTTAAAACAATTTTATATACGTTTTATAATCTAAGTGACACTAAATATCATAAATATTATCTATTTATACGCTCTTGCAAAATCACGGTTCCGAACGTAGTCGGATACCCTAAGTGTATTTTAAATAAATTTTGTGATGTGGGTTTTTTTTTTATCTGATACACACACACAACCGCGATTCAATAAAACTGTAAAAAAAATAGTATTTATCATTATCCTTTCAAATGTTTTAATTTTTCATTAAATCTTTTCGTGCCACATCGTGGCACGCGCGCCTTGGGTTGCCCGGCCCTACCCTAAGCCCTACTCCTGTAAACTGATGTAACATAGAGATTGTTATTATTATTATTGCCTCCTGATTATTGTCTAAAAACTAACAATTATAAATGCACATGGGCATTTTCGTACAATTTTTACTTTGGGGGCATTATTTACGTATACACTCGAATCTAAGCCAAATCCCAAATTCTCAAAATTGTTTTCGTGAAAAAATGTCGTCATCGATTCTAAGCCGCACCCTCAACTCTCTACACGTTTTTGAGAAAAAATAAAAAATAAAAAAAATATGTAAAAGGTTCATCGATACCCGATATTTAAATTTAAAAAAAATAAATGAGAAATAATAATAAGAGTTAATAATTAAATCATTTTACCCTTATTAAAAACTTCCAAATACATACATGAAACTTATAATTACTCTTAAGGGTCAGTATCATGTTTCGAAAATGATTTGTCACTCCCATTGCCACACCTGACATTGGAATTAACGCCGGAGTCGCCATTTTCCACACGGTGTCGTCTTCCGTGCCATCCAATGCATTTGTTGTTCAACATTGTTTTGAAAGAATTTTTTTTGAAGAATCTAAAAGAATTATTGAAGACTGTTGAGCATTTATAAGCAAAAACTATATCGCTTTGTTTACGCCATCGACGTATATTTGTTTCATCCGTGTCAAATTTTTAATAGCCGTTGCTCTGTTACCTTTTTTCTGCATGTAAAATTACCTTCCTTTTGCAGACTTGCGTCATAGTGAACTCGTCTTGATGTATTTACCGATATCTTTGATGTTTAGGTGAGATTAAAAGAAAGCCTATACAAAAAAAATTTCCCTAAATAAGAGCAGACAACAATGTTAAAGGATAAACGGAGTACTGGAGATAAATTGCGGAATGGGTAAAGTCATCAATGTAAGTGGCTAGAATGGAAGGTTACACTTATCCTTTTGAAAAGGGTGAAAACTCAATTTCTCCCATCCAAGAAATGTTTTGCCTTCGATTCTAAGCCGCACCTGATTTTCTGTAGCATAAACACTAGAAAAATAGTGTGGCTTAGATTCGAGTAAATGCGTTTAATTTTAAGAACAATTTTAGTCTTTGAATGTACAATTTAATTAATAAAGATCTAAAAAAAAATTTTTCTTGTTATAGTTTTGTTTTAAGTGAAAAACATTATTGTAATATCAAAAGAATACAAAAACCTATACAAATAATTAAAATCACTCTAAGCTATAACTTGAAAATCGTAAAGAAAAAACAATCGCGTTTGTAGGTACACATTTAATCATGAGAGTCACTATTTCAAGGTGACGTTAAAAATTCCGTCAGAGGCAATTGCTCTAGACAGCTCCATAGCTCCACCCACGGTAAATTGACGGTCGCTTTTTTCCCTCTCCTCGTCTAATGAGCAAAATCTACTTTGTTTCAGTGGATTACTATTGCAAGAGCGGCGATGGTAAATTCTCTGCTATAGAAAATTTAAAATATGTGTAACCGTCTTTACATTTTAAATTTTAAGCATTTGTTTTATTTCAAAATAATTCCTTAATTTCGCTACCTGCATTATAACACATAAAAACAAATGCTAGATAATGGCAAAAATTTGTGGTAGAAATACTTTAAATGCATTGATGTATCGAAAAAAAAAAAAAACACAAACTGAGAAGAACCACTTTAATGCTCACATTTCGGAATAAATTATTAGAATCTTTTTAAAAATCCATTTTAAAGTCCTTTTTAGGGTACCTTCACATCTTCTTTTATTCTGAATTGATTTCTCAAATACCAATAATGATAATTCGTTCGATAAAGTCTTATTACAGAAAAGCTTATGTATTTTCAGAGTTTGTGAGATAAGTGATTTCTGTAGTTTTTCTTGTTTAATCTCTATTTTTTTCAAAATCTCCATCATTTCATTTCTTTTTTCAATTCCTCTCTACTATTAGTTCTCTCTCTCCCTATATATATATATATATATATATAAACAATATATATTATTGAATATATTTGAACAATATATATATTGTTCAAATTTTCAATCGTTAATAAAATACGTTCTATTCATCCATTCAAGTTTAAATGCATTTTTTAAAACTTGTAGCGGATGACACTTGATGTTATTAGAGTTTTTTCAAATATTAATTCATTAATTAAATTAAAAAATGAATAAATAGTAACAAACAAAAATAATTGTCCAACAGCATATATAGAAATAGAAATCGTTTGTTGTGTCCCTGTAGCGCATTGGATAGTGCGATGGACTTCTAATCGAAAGGACGTGCGTTCGAATCCCACCTGGGATGGCCTGTTTTCTGAGAATGTGATTTCTTTTTTACTATACTATTTTATTAATGAATAAATAGTAAGAAACAACAACGAAAAAAAATAGTCCACCATATATAGAAAGTAAAATAGAAAATTGCAAGGAAAATCGCTTTCTATTTTGTCACTTAACATTATAATTCTGTCATATGTATATAATATTTATATTAATTGCAATTATTTAATAAAAAATAACTAAAATCAAATTTTTATTTGTTGATCTAAGTAGAAATTGACTTTTTTTTAATATATATATTACTTGTTTAGAAGGATATCATTCTGAAACCTAAACATTTTTTTTCGAACTTATGAGATTTACCTTTGCCTAAATCTAGAACTAATTACAATTAAAAGAGACAATTTTTTGAACAACTTATTTATGCTAATCAAAAGCTATTTCTTAGTCCCTTTATACTTTCCGCCTTCAAGGAAAAACCTTAATCTTTTTGCCCAAGATTCCATCTAAAGGCGCTGTTTTTAGAACTGGTATACCGTCCCTCCAACTTACCTGTATTGACTTTCAGGAATGAATGGCAAGATCGAGTGAGAGAGGGCTTTAAAGATTGATAAAGGAGGGGGAAAGTGACGTACGAACCCCGTGTTTACGACTGTTCCGCCAGTGAATCCGGAACTATAGATCCGGTTCCCGTAATGGTCTGCTTCCATCCTAATGATCCCAGCCTACCGTTCGGAAACACCCCTCTGGGTCCATTACCTACTTTCTCTTTTCCCACCTCTTCTTTTTGTTTACCGTCAGCTCTCTGGCTCTGGGTGGGGCAGAAACAATATCTTCCCAGAAATTGCTGCCTATCGATTGAGACTGTCTACATTGTATGAACTGTTTCCAGAGGATGGAGCTAAAATGACACTCATTCTTTTTAAGTTTTGTAATTACCACTAGACTGGAAAAAATTTGCAATTATTTTCTAATCAATGCTTGGGGAAGGAGTGCCTTAGGGGGCAGGAGACACTCCCCAAAATTTTTAGAGAAATTGGTTCTATTAAATGAATAACCGGCTCCTCGAGATCATTGTGACGCGTTTTATGTCTCGCATAGTGAAAAATAACATTGTTTCCATTTTAAGTTGCAAAGAACGTGAATTGAAAATATGAGTATGCAAACTGAAAATAATTTTTGGTGTAATTCATTAGTTATTTATAATAAATTCATTATACTGATAGGGACTGCTAATCGTTTTTGGTTAAATGATTCGAAGAGTTTACTATATATAATTAGCAATATTTCAATATCCTAGAAATTAAATTGTCATTTTGTAAATTTTATGCGATTTCAATTTTTTTCTGTTATGGTTATTGAAGTGTTACAAGTTAAAACATGACTGTATGTATAATTCGTGCATTACTGACGTAATTATTATAATTTAAAATATTGTTATTAGTTGAATTTTGGAATCTGATTTTTATAATTTCAGCACATTTTTCATTTATATAGGAACATTTTTTTATTTGTTTGAAATATTTTCTTTATTGTCATTTTTAATATGCATGTAGGATTTTATCAATGAACATTATTCTGCTTTGAAAAGGGAAATTGAAAAAATTGAAGCAATTTTTGTTTTTTGTACCATACATTCACACTCTGTTCTCTCCGTATATTTCAAAGTATAATGCGCATTTTTAATACTAAAAAAATAAGGTAGCAACTCACAGATGCGTGTTAAACGTCGGGTGTAACAATGACAGATTTTAAAAAAATAAGAAAAATGTGAGCATTAAAAAAATAGATTTTAGCACGTGCCAGAAACCTGTTTATTTAAAAGAAAAATGGTATAAATAAATAACTTTCGCTTTGTTCTTCTCGTAAAACTGAATTGTTCTAAGCATATACACCCAGTTACTTTTAAAGTTTTCACTTTCACTTGCTTTCTTATTTTACCCACTTTAAGGAAAATAAACTTATAATGTTTCTTGTTTCAATTAATTCATTCTGGCGATTTTCTAGGGTGCAGCCTACAACACTCTTTTTTTATTGGCTGCGGTAGCCTAGTGGTCCAGATCACGAACTCGTGTCTGGAATGTCATGAGTTCGGGCCTAGTATCGCTGAAGACCCACCGTGAAGAAGGTGTAGGTTAAATATATTGAGGCTCCATCGTCCCTCCACTGGTGTGGAAGCTAGGAGAGGGGGATGCCAGCTCAAGTGTAGTCCTCGTCATTTGACTATGGTTCAAAATTACGAGGTCCGTCGCCAATAGCCCTCGTGCAGCCTTATAGTGCGACGTAAATATCTCTCATGCAACACATTTTGTTGGATTGGCCATTTTCATTACTTTTTTTTTTCAAAATCCAGTTATTCTTTGCCATATTAATTTTTACTATTCCACACCTTTTTTTACCTCACATGGATCTTTTACCATTACGAGAAACCTGTGTTATATTTCCTGATTCTTTAATTCCATTGGCCAGTTACAGATTATATCCATTATATTGTTACGTTATTCCAATAACTTAGTCCATCTTTTACACGTTTTGGTTTATTAGAAGGCATGTCAACAGCACAAAGAACACTACATAACTGATTCTACAAGCTAAAAAAAAGTATAAATCTCAGAAAACTTGCAGCGCCATCTCTTCGTTTTACATTTAATTTACAACAGCCTGTTTGTTACAGGGATATTTTCATCTTTTTTTTCAAACTGATTGACTTTGCATTTGGAATGCTGTGTATGTTTCCCTCGGAAGGACCCATTTTTAAAAAAAAAGAACACTTGATCAACTGTATTTGAATTGAAGCAAATGAGAGTCTTACTAAGGCTTTCGATGCTCACTTCAAAACTATGGCTTAAAATGACTGGAGAAAGAAAAAATATCTGACTCTTGATTCCCCAAATTCATTGAAGTGAGAAACGCGTTCTTACCCTTAAATAGTATCCCTCTTTTTCGAGGACTTAATATAATATTTTTGTGCACATCTGCATTGAATACAATTTACGTTGTTTACAGAATTACTTACTACTCCCTCAAATAACTCATATTGCTCCCTTTAACGCTTTTCAAAGCGGCACAACACTGTTCGAAATCCGGAAAAAAAGAAATCCTTAGAAGGAATAACCTCGAAAGATAACAGCATCGCACACATTTACATTTCGAGATTTCTTTGTAAAAAAAAGTATGGCCATTACAATGAGTATACAACTAAAATTTAGAAATAGTTGTCTGAAGTTATAGGTGTGTTTTTCGATAAAATATACAGTTCAAACACACACACACGCGCACGCACACATATACACACATACACACACACATCCATATATATACATACAGTCACTCAAAAAAGTATTAGGACAGTTGACATGCATAACTCTGTAAAGCCATTCATAAATATATTTATCACATTAAAACAAAAACAAAATGAATTTTAACATTTAGTGTACAGTATATAAGGAAAATTTTATTAGTATTATAGAATTATAATTTGATCTATCTTTTCAAATATAATTCAAAGGCACGCTGGAGTCAAAAAAGTATTGGGGCACTTTTGAAATGAGAAATTTAACAAATATTCAGGGCATCAATAGAATTTAATTTCACACCACTTTTTTAGACTTGAAGTTTAAACATAAATGTTTCAACAGATAAGATTATTTATAGGAAAAAATGTCGAGAAACAAAGATATATTAGTTGGTGTGCGAAATCTCGTAATAAGTCATTGGAAAGAGGGGAAATCAGCCCGCTGCATAGGAAAAATCTTGAAATTGAGTAAGTCTACTGTTTTTAACATCATTGACAGGTAAGAAAACAAATAGTGATGAGAACAAGCAAAGATCAGAGTGTACAAATATAATTAATGAACGTGAAGAAAGGTGGATTGTAAGACACATACACATAAATCCAAGAACTAGTGCAGTAAAAATAACTTTGCAACGTAAAAGTAGGTTCGGAAAGTCAGTAAACCCTGAAACTGTCAGAAACGTTTTAAGAAAACATAAGATCATGGCAGAGTACCTCAAAGAAAGCCCTACATCAGCAAAGCAAATAGACAAACTAGGTTTGCATTTGCTAAGATGTATGTAAAGCAGCCAACAGAATACTGAGAAAATGTAATTTTTGTTGATGAAAGCAAACATAACATTTTCGGATAGGATGGCAAACAAAAAGTTTGGCGCAAATCAAGTACAGTAATACATGTCATAAATTTACGGCCTACTGTCAAATTTGGAGGGGGTAACCAAATTGTCTGGGGCTACATGGCAAGCTCTTGCGTTGGGAACTAAATTTTATCGATGGTATAATGAATAAATATGTCTATCTTGACATTCTCAAGTGAAATTTAAAGTAAAGTAAGAAGCAAATTGGGAATCGCAGGACATTTTAAATTGTAATAAGATAATGACCCCCGAAACATACTGCAGATATTTGCAAGTTATGAGTCCTCTACTATTATTCTAGTGTTATTAAAACTCCTGTACAAAGTCCAGACCTTAATCCCATTGAACATGTGTAGGATTCTTTGCAGCAAAAACTATATGGGCACCAAATTTCTAGCAAGCAGGATTTAAGAAAATATTAGGTCGAAGAGTAGATCAAAATCAATAGATCGTTTTACAAAAAATTGATCCAATCCATGCCAAAAAGACTTCGAGAGGTCGTAAAAAGCAACAAGCCCCAACAAGATATTAATTTCTAAGTTTGAATTGTTTTTCTTAATTTATTGGGAAGTGTCCCAATACTTTTTTTGAGCACGTTTTTTAACTCGATTTCTTTTATTTTCAATTTTAACCACATAATTGCATTAATACATGAGTTTTATTCAAATTATTATTATTTGTATTTACTAAAATAATATTTACTTTTTTTTTTGGTTTCATTTGTATGTTTAAATAAAATATCACGATAAAAATCTATGAACTGGTAGTGTGTCCCAAAACATTTTTGATAGACTGTATATGTATGATGTGGTACTACTTAAAGAAACTTTTGGATATTATGGATATTATGATTTTGAACAATTTCTGCAAATTTAGAAAAAATTAGTTGATTGATGTATATGATTTATACATATTTTCACATTGATTGATTGTATATTTACGTTGCATTTCGAAACAACTCGACGGCAATTTTTTGGTTTCAGATCTGACAACTTTGATGTCTGTCAAATGACAAGGGTAATAGCTAAACTGGGTTCACTCTCCAAACTTCCACTCCACACCAACTAGAGGACCTTAAACCTCGACAGATTTAACGTGTATCACCTCTCCTACATGGAAGGTATTTGATGGCCCCAGGACTCAAAATCACGACTCGACCGAAACAAAGCTAGTTTCGAGTCTACAGTGACTACTAGATGTTGTCATAAGAGTTTAAAGATTATGAAAAGGACACAGAATGTATTACTGTAATTATCTGTAATTATTACTGTAATTATCTGTAATTAAATAAAATCACAATTCTTCTAGACCAGGTCGCGGTTCGTGGATAAATTTGCGCGTTGGCGCTCTACACCCCTCCACAAAGTTATGAGATACAGTTTACAGATACTTTGTCTCTCCTCTCTATGTCTCACACATTTTTATTTAAAAGCTATTTCTTGCTTTTAGTTCAAAACTCTGTCCACTATGGTTCCAATCCCGAGGCACATGGAGAGAGCCAAGGCTGTTACTCGCTTTCGCCTAACCACCGAACATAATTTTTTGGGCTCCACTGGCTTGGACTGCCTGATAACGAGGCCTGCTCAATATGTTGTTTTGCCAGTATGGATGGCGACCACCTGCCCCAATGCACTGGACTCGATGAATACGCGACTGAAGACATCGTCAGTTGGTACTGGAAGACTCGGCGTCAAATGGTCACGAAGCCAAGCACGGGCGTTCGATAAATAAATAAAAAACTTTCAATTCTTTGTCATAAAACCATTCTGCTTGCATGTATTTTGTGTGATATATGTAATAATAAAACACATTATCTGTTTAAATGGGACTAATTTTTAGCGTTGAATATTCAATTCAAATCGAAACGGTTGTGTAATACATGTAGAATGAAACATTGCATCTTTGTGGAAAAACAGAATTTTCAGAATTATATATATTGAAAGCAAAATCTCAAAGATAACTTTATTCATAAATCGATAGATATTTTAAATTACTGAATTGTTTAAAGAACTTTCCGTGGGCTTTGCTTTCCGCTGTTGGTTCTGCTTATATATGTGAACAGATTTTTTTTCATGTGAAATATATTTTGAGTCCACAACGGAGTTGTTTAACAATTGAACATTCAGAATCCTGTGTCAAATTGAAAGTCACAAATTATACCACTTAAACTGTAATGTTAAGTAGAACTTCGCAGGGACAAGGTTCGCATTGAATTGTTTTTTTTATTAAACTATATTACAGGAATACTTATATTTTATGTTTTTTTATTTATTAAAATAATAAATATTCTTAAAGGACACGTAATACTCAATATATGTACAATTTTAATTCTTCACTTAAGTTGAAGGAATAGTTATACTTTATGTTGCTTATTTTTATGTTAATAAATATCTTTTAAGATATGATCAATTAATACACATAATGTAACTCTAAATCTTTATTTTTGACCAGTATTCCCTAACTTTGTATGCATTGCCGTGAGAATCGAATTGTTTCAAATATTTCCTACACCCTGAATCATAATTTTGGATTGGTTTGGCACGCAAACAGCTGTAAGGTTGCTGACCCTTGATTTAAACCAGAGGTGTCCAACGCGCGGCCCGCGGGCCGCATATGACCCGCCAATACGTAAGTTGCGGCCCGCCAACTCTTTTTAAAAAAATTTTTAAATAACAGGTTTTTAAAGTACGTTCATTTTGAAATTTATTTAAGGTGAAATTTATATATATATATATAAAAATTTACAATGTGTTAGTCAGTTAACTGTTCTTGTTTTAAAATAAATCCTTTTTGATAATAGAAACGTCATTTAGATTAAAATAGATTTATATTTTATCAAACAGTTACGTTCGATTTTACTATAATAAATTACTTTTTTTAATAAATTCCGAATTGCATTATGCATATTTTTTACTATGGATGGTACATGATTCTCTTTGTGTGCGACTTTCGTTTCTCCTCCTCCTTTTCTGTTTGGAGTGCCCAAAAAGCAAGAAGCAGTCAGAGATGTTTTTTAAAGTTCAAAAAAATTATTCAGAACGTTTAAGATAAAAAGCCAATGTATACTTAATCGTTTGAGAATGACAGCACAATCAAATTTCAATGAATAACGAAAGATCAATTCAAAAGGAACTTGGTCATTTACAAGAAAATGGCAACTGTAATATTTTAAACATTATTTGATCATTTTATTATTATATTATATAAAAATAATTATTATATTATCTATGTCTGTATACATGAAAAATAATGAAACAAATAATAATAATTCATTTTGATTTAAATTTTCACTACAATAAATGTTTTTTTTTGTTTCCAAATCTGATATAAATGTATATATTTTTATGTGCGGTCCGCGAGATTATAATGTTTTTCCGAAGTGACCCGCAAAGTCATTTGGGTTGGACACCCCTGATCTAAGCCATTAAAATGAACACAAACATGAAATTTTTCGTATAGAAAATAATTTAATTGTACTTACAAATTTTAATAATGTATCCTTTTTTGTGTGTGTGACAAAAATCAATGTAGCGGAAAAGGGATATTTGCATCCATTCTTACGGGGAAAACCCATTAATGATTGAAATCTTTCTCAAGGCAACAAGCAAACTTTCTGTCCAGTATTTCCCAAATGTATATCCCAAATATGTTCTAGAATATTATAAAAATGTTGTCAAATTTCTTAGAATGTCTCCCTTGGTGAAAAAGAAACAGTATACTAGTTTAATACGATATGACCTAAAGTTATGTAAGAGAAGAAATTCATAGATTGTTGCAAATAAGGTATAATAAACCTGAAACTCTTGAACCTATACTACTATTAAGGACCTCAGTGACCCCTTTTTTCTATTATATACGAACGGTTACGGTTTTTGATTGAGGTACTACAATTACACTCAACTCTGTCCAAACAGTACACTATTGTGACCAAATGAAGGATTATTCGTAATGGATGCGTTATCTGCAGATTATACACCATGTGTAGTCTGGTTCTCTCTCTCTCTACTCTGAAAAGCAGGCCCTGATCGTTTTCCTTCGACGTCATCTTCATCGTCTTCAAGAAGTGCATTGTTTAATCATTGTTTGTGTCATTGTTGTTATCTCTTCTTCAATGAGATTTTTTAATACCTACCTTATCAAGGTAACAAATTGCCCAGCAGTTTGGAACACAAATCAGAAACACAAATCAGAGCTGAGCGAACAAACAATCCTTCTTGATGCAGTTGGTTTCAAACTTTTTTAGTCTAATATTTAGTGACAACAGCATTTGAAGACTGATGTTTCAGTGACATGGCTTTTGCACTGTAGCCTCTCCTGGCAGCTGGTGCAAAATATCAATCCTTCGATTCGTATTGTTCCACGCTTGCGATTTGTTTGTAACTGTTGATTAAGCTTTCCTATTCCAAAATATCAGTTTCATATTCTTTAAACGACACTTTGTAATACTTGCAACGTTTTCGGTACAATGGACTCTGTTTGACCAACCTCTAAGCAACTGATGACTCTCGAGACTACAATTCTGGCTACGTCACGAAGTGTTTTCTTCCTAATCTCATCCTATTTATTGGTTGATTGATTGCTTATAAACATCGCACTTCGAAGAAGCATTAGGGCTATTAATGATGGACTTCGTGCTTTTGAAATTCGAAGTAACGAAAATGAAGCAGGCATCTCATTCTCTAAAATACCGCATCATGCTAACATAAGGACTTTATGCTTCGGCATCATGTTAATGTATATAAGCCTCTCTGCACGGTGAGCCTTCAGTGGCACCAGGACTGGAAGCTATATCTCGACAGAAATTAAACCGGCTACAACTTCGCGACCATGGCTACGGTTGCCGCGCTCTATACTAACACAAGAAATGCTGCAAGTCACTGTTCTCTTCTTACCTGAAACGCATGGTTTTCTGCATTTCTAGCAATTTCTAAAAAGTGCATATTCTCATGTTCAAAATTATGTTAATTTTTTTTAGTTCTTTCATTAATAAATATCTAAAAGATTTATTGATAATACAGTTATTTCATATTTAACACAACATGTCTTTTAAATGTTATAAAAAAACCATAAAAAAACCAACGGAGGAAGTTAAGAATTCTGGAATAGCAGTGATAATATTTTAATGCGTGTAGCTTATAGAGGCTTTTTTTTCCTCTGCATAATGTTAAAAATCTATAATTTATGATTAACTCATATTGCTCTATGTTGTTTACATATTGAATTGTGTATTAAGTCACATTTATTTGGAAAAATGAGAAAACTACAATTAATATGATTTTTCATTTCTAAAAATTATGTAATTAATTATTTTTCTTTATGCAGAGCTTAAATTATTATTATATTATTTAATTGATATTCAACCCTCAAGAGTGTGGTGCTCACTAAATAAAATTTTTACATTTTTAACATAAAAGATTAACATAAGCAACAAAAAAACAACGGTAAAAAATTATTATTAGACTTAAAAAGAATACTCTTTTTTTTAAATTTTTTTTTATTTAAATTATAATTCTCTCACAAATTTTACAGTTTTAGTACAATATAAATACTACATCAATAAATACGAAAATAATCAGAATGTTATGAATTTCATTAGTATTGATACACGAAATTTGTTTTTTTTAATAACTTAATACTGAAAAGTAACATATGATTATTTAACATAAATACACACAAACAAACAAATCTGAAGTTTCATAATACTCTCATAAGTCATGATAATCAGATTTAGAACATTACTTTTTGTAAACTGAAGGGCTGTTGGCTCCAACTTTTATATTTAAGTATCTCGTTTGACTAACGTATTGGAAAGTTTTTATCGCATTCTCAAACAAGTTCTGCAATGTCATATTGGAATTGTTCACAATAACATCTGCAAAAAGGTATAGCACGCGAATCTTTGAAGATATACTAAGAGTGCTTACCTTTTTTATTTGGAAAAAGCAATGTTTAATTGAGTCATTATTATTATACATCAATAAAATACTGATAGAAACCATACAGATCTTGGAAAAATAAGTCAATGTAAAAGTTAAAACATGTATGATATGCATATCCTTCTCACATCCTCTTACAATGTAATCAAGGATAGAATCCATATTCTCAGGAACACATAAAATCGAATACACCTAATGACATAAATAATTAAAATGAGTTTCATGTCTTGTTTTATTACAGACAAAAATGTAATACGACACAATGACGATTGTTAGTTCTTTGTGTGTGTCAATATGATGTAATACAATAATTGAAAACTATAAGCTCAGTCTGTGAAAATCAGTCAGAAGGCTTTGGTGGTATGACCAAACTCCTCGGTGGTGCAGGTCTTGGAATAGCAAACTTCCACGGCAAGGAAGTGATCCCAGTCGGTGCTACATACCGATGTAAATGAAGGGGTACATTTTCTGATTTTACGGGTACTCCTCGAGAATCATATAAAGGGATCGGTGGATCTGGTATACTGTATACTCTTTCATTTGGAATGCCTCTGTTTGGTGGAAACGATAACATACTCTCGTCATCTGACAGACTTTTATTCAAAGTCCTTTCATATTCCTTTTTCATTTCATCTTCAAATGCTTTCTTCCAGTCTGGAGCATCAGTCGAAGCCTCGGGTTTTAATGTTGGTGGCAAGCCATAGTCGCCACTTTCCGAACTGTGAATGTCATCCAAGATTAGAAATTCCGAATTTTTTAAAATAAGTTTATGCATTGGCTCTTTTCGGTCTTGTACTGTAAGTGGTTGATTGACTGTGGTGTTATTTGTTCCGTACTCCGATGAATTCGAGGTATTCTCTTTTGTTGTTGTGTTTGGAAATATCGGAGTAGGTTCAGAGACTACTTCTGTTGTCTTTTGAACTAATCCATTTGGGGTACTTTTAGAAACTTTTTCATCATTTCGTCCATGTTCAGCCTTGTTTGCAAAGTGCTCGATGAGTTTTTCTTGTGATTTTCCACCGTCTTTAGGAAATATTATAAGCCCAAGAATATTTAAATTCTTTAAAAGATCAAGAAAAGATGTATCAGATTTTTCACCATTTTGTAGGGTTAACAAGACTAGTTTTTTATGATCATGCAAATCTTCGTACTTGTTGGAATCGATATCTCTAGCAGGTATTGAACTATGCTGTGTTTGTACTTTCTGATTACTTTGTTGGACGTTGCTAGAAGCTAAAGGAGGATTCCAGTCATTACCGTATTTCATCATGGAATTAATATGAGTATTGGAGATTGTATTATATATTACAGGTCTGTTTAATGTATTGGTCAAAGCGAGATCTTCAGTATCTTTTCCATACTTCTCTTGATTATCAGAACAAGGTGTACTCTTTTGAGAATTATCCTTTGAAGATACAAACTGGTTAAAAACATTGTTTTGCAAAGGCAATTTTCCATCTCCAGTAGAAAGGAATTTGTGCAACCTTTCAGCAAAAGCTGCTTCGATAAGTAACTTTTGTTCATCTGAGGATAATCTTCTTTGGGAATCAATTGATTTCTGCTCATCTAGAGGGCTGTCCTCTTCATCGGATAAATTAAAATATGCATAATTGTTAGTGTAGAACAAAGGTGGCTTACACAAAACAGCACTACTCACAGTTTCACAATCTGGCAAATCTGTATGAACTTTTTGTTGAGGATAGTTAAGCAGCAAATGTAACAAATTTGATGATATTCCAGCAGGAGTTTTTTCTAATTTATTTGTTCCTGTATTTTTGCGAGTTAAGAGGATATCGCCACCTGTGAAACGTGGCGGGAGTGATCCAATAGTTCTCATTTCGGTATTTCTCGTCCTGCCTATTGGAGGCAAAAAGGGTGCATTATCTGGCCATATTCTAAAATCCTTTCCACCGAAATGTTTCAAGGATTCCTCGCTAGTATCCTGTAAGTTAAAATCGGTCTTGTGTTTTTCGTCATATGTGCCCAAAGGAAATACACCTTGTTTTACGTCCCGTCTGGGAATTTGTGACTGGTCATAGAATCCAGAATTAAACAAGTGCTTGTGAAGATCTAAAGGTATCGATTTCTTTTTGGATGATTCATCCAAATTTCCTTTCTGCTTGATAGGAACATAGAAGTCGTAATTAGAAGGCCAACTTTGGCTTTCTGGAATATTTCTGTTGTCTTGATCGTCAAATTGGTGAGTTACTTTATTTAAAGGTTTCTTATCCTCTGGTAAAGGGGGGAAACGGTTCATACTAACACTGGCTGGGTTCTGCCGACCGATGCCAGGTTCGTTGGAAGATATATCAACTCTGAAACCTTTGTCATCGGCAATATATCTCACTAAGCGGAAAGATCCGTTTGCGTCTCTCAAACCATAGCTTCCTCTAACAACTCCGTGCTGATCTCTTTGTTCTTTTCTAAAATGACCGGACTGTAGATCTTCATCTTTAACACTGTATCCAAATCCTCTCGAATTCTGCAACAAATAAAACGTTTAAGTTAACATAGGAATGCTTTATTAAAAATAAAAACTGATGTATATAGATTTTTTTTAAAAAAATCCTGTAAGTAATTAAGTAATAACTCGGTAAACTAAATAAGTCTGTGATTAAGTAATGCACTCGGTAAAAGCCGTGCAACGCCGGGCTAACCTGAGAGGTCAGAAATCCGTACGACGGGGGAAAGAAGTCCAAGAAATTTCGAAAAAAAAATAATTTAATGAAAGACTTCACACCCACCTCTGGAAGTGCTGAGAGGAGGGGAGTGAAAAGTTTAAACTCGGGAAAGCCCGGGCAACGCCGGGCCATGCAGCTAGCATTAACGACATAATTATAGAAATCATTCACAGCACCTGCGTACAAACACACACACAGAAATGCTGCTGCCATGATCAAAAGAGAAAGTCCGTGCAACGCCGGGCCAAACAGCTAGTTAAAAATAAAAACAGAAGTATATAGATTTTTAAGAAAAAAAAATCCTGTAGTTTAAGAAATTTTATATAATGGTATTGAAGATCTTAAAAAATATTTCAAGTAAAAAATAGCAAAAATTTTATTTTGATATTATACTATAATATAAATAAAGTAAAAAGATACATTTTAGTGTTTCTTTTAAAAAATATTTTGTAAGTGAAAGGATAGAGCAAAAATACATCTAATGAAAGAATACTATACAAAGTAAGTAAAGTAAAAAACAAAAATGTTTCCCCATTTGTTTGTTGGTGTATCATTAAATTACAAGAATTATGCTTCGAAATACTTAATGTTGAACAATAATGACTTTTACAATAATGTTGAAATTTTTTCTTTATATCCCCTTAAAGCACGAGAAATTTTCGGAAAAATTGGTAGAAAAAATAATTGAGTTTTTTTTTTATTTTGACAAAAAACGAATACATAGGTTTAGTGTTAGTAATTTTTTTAAATATCAGTTGTGGAGGGAGACTAGAGAGGAGAGTTGGGGTAAAAGTTACAAAAAAAAAATACTATTATGCAAACACAGTGTAAATGATTTGATTACATGTTTATTTCGGATTTCGAAATATCAAAATCAAATCAAATCATATTGTCATATTTACATTGTGACGGGTCTTTACGCGACCTTCACACTAATCCTCTTGGGGAATCTTTGGGTTAGTTTCACAGCTATCCCTCTCAACAAGAAACCCTGATATGTAGATTAGTTCGAGTGTATAAAGTCAGAGTTTTGTAATTGTTGGGGAGAAGGAGCGGAGAGTCTGTTGCAAGGTTACGAAGGGGAGATTTAATTGATTTACACAATGTGAGTTAAGAAAGGAGTTTGCCACTATACTAAATCAGTGGATTGGGAATTTATAGTCTAAGATTGATTAGGTTAAATTGAACTGTTTACTTGCGCTTGTTCACTTAAGGTTGATTGCTTTCTTTTTATCATTCCTAGGGCTTCCTCTTGTGGTTTAACTTGTGGTTGTTTAGTGTGCTTGAATAATAATAAATAAGAATTATTATGGAAGTTTCTGATCATGCTTTGTTTCCTCCCACACCCTTAGGTAGGCAGGATGGTGAGGGAGCAACTTCAGGGGGAAGTCACTCACTACATGCATACGAATGGCTAAAATTTCAGTTTAGTATGATATACCACGGAGCAAAGTCCAACATTACAGTTCTAGCTATAGTATCTTGTTTCTTTCCTTGTCTTTTTTTAAACATCTGGTAAGTAAGTTTAATTACAATCTAGCCTATCTATTTTTACTAGAACGGATCTCACAGACGGTCATTAGAAATAAAATAACACGAGATACAAGATTCTCCGTGTGAGATACAGGCATGTGCAAATTTGCAAGTAACGTTCGCTCGTGTCAGATACGGGCAAATGCGTTAAGGGGTTAAAATGCCCTTTTTTTCATTCTATGGTTGAAATATATTAATGCATTAATTCATAAAATATAAATTCAAGTTAGCTTATAGAAAACAATTTTGGAAGAAAATTTGAACAATGTGATTGAAAACTCTTAACCACCAAGAGGTTATTGTTTTGATTATAAATAAAATGTACCTAACCACTTTTCAAATGCCTGCTTTCACCAATAATAAACAAAATTTTCAAAAATATCTTATAATAATAATAAATTTCACTTGCAATTTGCATTGCATTAAATTATATACAAATTTGAGCAATTTTTTAATGAAAATTTATAGATTTATAACAGTTTATCCATAATCAGAGGAATAAAAAAAAAAGAGTTACATTATTATGAAATTATTAAGAATTTTGCGACTGTTGTGCTGGTGTCAAGCTTATCTGCAGAACTGTTTCTTTATAATTTTTCATATATTTAAATCAAAAGATATATCAGCTTAAAATTTTATATAAAACAGTGGACATGATGAAAATTATTCACTGAGACTACCAATATAATTTTTGGTAAGTACATACTATCGCAAAAATGCTAATGTTCAAGATAATTCGCCAAGTTGGCAAGCCCGATTTCAAATGGGTCGTACGTGCTGAATTGGTAACCATGCTCTTCATTTCATATAATGTCACCAATACGGTTGCGATAATACATAAGAACCTAATTTTTTCAACGGATATGTAATCCTAGTGCTTTGATACGTGTAATCACTACAAGAAAAAGGAATTCGATCGTTTGACGTACGAAACACATTGTTTTCCATATTATTAAAATTTGAATTCATTTCTCAAAATTTTATCGTGAATGGTTTTTGATTTGCTGTAATTAATTTTAGTGAGCATTTGATTTATTTCATTGATCAATGTAAGTGAAATCAAAATTCAAAAGTTGTTTTAATTTAAACGATAATTCAATTATCTCATAGATATCTTAATGATACATGTGAATAAATTAGAAGCCAATAAATTTATTGCCTTTTAACTGTCCAGTTGTAATTTTTACTATAATGAATATGCTATAATTCTTTTAATAATAATTATCATTACAAAGGATTTCATCCTCAAAGATCAATTTTTAATAATGGTCGGGACAAAAATGGCATTTGATCTGGCTTCCTACTCTCCACATTTATACATCGTGCCATTGAAAGGACTATGATCCCCTATAAATTTATTGGGTTAAAATGTAGTATAGATGGCCCCTTGGCAGAGATAATTTTTTGGCGACAGGAATCAGTGGCCAAACCTATATGTAGTGATAGGTGTTCAGAGAGTAATGAAGCGAAAGAATCAAATTCACTCTCTGGCATCTAAATAACCATCACCAAATCCAAGAGCCACCTAGTCTACACTTTAGCCTAAAAAACGATTCAAAATATTGATTGCTTTCAAATCGATCTATGTAATCTAACAATATGCTTTTTTTTCTTTACAAGCTCAATTCATTAATGCGAATTGCTTTTTAAAAAAATATCAATTTTAAGTCTCTATAAAACGAAATAATCAATAAACCCGATATGTTTTTCATCAGGAGACATTATCTCTCATTTTTACAATCATCTGTGCAAAGACGTTTCCATCCATGTCTATATAAGCAATTTATTCCTAGTATTGTTGACATATTTATAATGAGAAACTATTGTATACCATACCTTGAGAGCAACAATGAAATATTTTATTTTTAATGGATATGCAACACTCACACTTATTGAACCGTGTTTCAGTGATGATAGCTTATGTTTGTAGGTAAACAGATACTCTACTTTTTATACTGCAATCTATTTTCACGCAAATTCCAATTTTCCACATTGTTTTCAGTTTGGTATACTGCTATTTAAATAATTATTATTGTAATTAAAAATTAATACTATTGACTTTTTTTACTAAAGTAATTTAAAAGAAGTTTTTAAAGATGTGTCTCATTTAAGAGCTTTACAATTATTCATTTATTTTTCATGATTCTCTGTCACATACAAAAAAAGTTTTATTTAGCTATCTTAACTTGAAGACTCAAGCGAAGGGAACAGTGCTCAAAATTCGTATGCTCTGAAACAAGCAAACAAACAAACTTTTATTTTCAACACGGTTGTGAGAAAGACCTTGATGGTTTGACTATTTCAAGAAAATTAGTTTGTATTCTGAGGTGAACTTCAAAGAATTTTAAACAATTAAATTATAAAATTTTCCGCCAAATTCGTGAAAACTGAAATTGGTAAAAATAGACTTCTGAAGAGAAATCTGGAATATGAAATGTATATGACAGGAAAGACCAGGGAAATATTCATTTGTAGGCGCATAAAATGCTCGATGGCAGCTCCTTTTATTAATGTTCCTATTTGGATTATATTGTCCCTCAGTTTCCTTGGACAAGGTAGAGTTGTCAAGTTCTTTTCTTACTGTTCGATAATCGTATTCCACCTGTCTGTAGTTTTCATCTTTTTCGCTGACGTGTGCAATATGTTTCAATCAAAAGATATGAGAGAGAAAATAAGTTTATCTAACCAATTAGTTAATATTTTTACCTTCGCACAATGGTATTCAATGTTTTGTCAAAAGAAAAATTTACACTCCCTTGTATTTATATTGAAGTCCAACGCCGATACACTAAAAGAGATTCGATTTAGAAATCATGTTTTGATTTCGATTGTCGTACTTTTTATTATTTATACTTTGCCCTTTTTACTTGCCACGCTGTTTACTTACTTAGCCTACAAAGAGGGCCGTAAGTTTACTTATTGGACGTTGGGACACGAGGTCGAAAACGACATATGTGTTGCGATTATTCGTTTTGTAGGTTCATATATTCATTTTACTGTGCACCAGACGTATCCTTGTCTCTTTGCTTTATCGATTTGTCTTTTGATCCATCGTTACGGACTCATACTGCTTCAGATTAACGATACTATGAAACAACAAAGCATGGAAAACAGCGCATTCTCTGCTCATTACTCAAAAGTAGTTAGTCGTTATAACACTTTGGAGAAGGAACTTCATATCTTAAGAGACACTCTATCAAAGCCAATGTTTTTCCTCTTATTATCTTGCTTCTGCAGCTTGTTCACTACACTAACAGCTTATTTGGAATATAGAAATATTCCTCCTTTGTTTCTGGTGGAATTGGGGAGCAATGCACTCACGAGTTTGATTATCGTAGTTTTTGTCGCCCATTTTGTTTCAAAGATCCCAGACTATATGTGGAAAATAAAAAAAGAAGCCGGGTTTTTAATGGATGATTACCAATGCCGTCATCGGAAAAGGCCGGACGAAATGGATCTTCTTGAAATTATCAGGAGGAAAGAAATCCTTTACTTGTCAGCAGGTGGTGTGTATTTCAAAACGAGTTTTCTTTTGACTGCTTTTGGAACTTTTTTCACGTATGGTTTGTTAATTGCAACCACGAAATGAACCTCATTCATTCGTCTTACAGAAAATTATTCTCTATGTAGAAAAAACTTTTTCAATTTTTTTTTCTTAACAGATTCGTCATCATATGACAGTTTTTATAAGAAATAAATGTTTCTCTCAGCCAAATGATTCGGAAAAAGTACTTCAGGAAAAGAAATGGGAGGAGGATCATCAAAAAAATAAAATTCCCCCAATAGATATTTCCTGTAAATTTACCTGTACCAAAAAGCGGTGGATTTAATTACCTTATTCACACAAAAGTTGGGAACGTTTAAATATAAATTGCCTGTTAGGATGAAAAATAACTACTATCTTGTTTTTAAAAATTTAGTTGATGCTTGTGGATAGTATTTCTTAAAAATAATGTCTTACTGTTAGAAAGATAGCGCTGTTTAATTTTCGGAAGTGGAAATTACACACGTATTATACATATTCTGTTAAAAGACAGCTAGTAAACCACTTTAAAGAACGTTTCTTTTGTTGTCATCCTGATCTAAAGGAAACACACTGAATTATGAATGCTTACATTCCTTACATTAACAATAAGAAGAAGGAACAAGTATTGTTTTGAATGATTGGTACAATGTGTTTACTAGATGATCAATTCCCTGCAGGAAGACAAAACAAAATATTGCTCTGCGCCATTGTTGCCCAACTGGTAACTCTAACAGAATATTTGTGTAGCAGTGCAGCTTGGTCTTTTAGTACAGTAGAGTACAGAAAAATCGCACTCCATAATCCAACAATCCGGATAATGCCCGAATTATCCGGATTGTAGGATTAATAAGCAATAGCAATCGGCAATAATTTCTCCATCGGACATAATGTCCATGTCCGATGGAGAAATTATTGCTGATGCCACAGTTAAAGAAAAATGCCGGAAAATGATAAAGACGTTAACATTGAGGATGCTGTACAAACTCCTAAGTTATCACATAATGAGAGACTAAGGACTGTCGATACCACCATTCTGTATTTTGAACAACAAAGTGCATCGATAATGGACTAACTGTTCCTCCGTCGTCTTCGTGATGAAGCAGTGAAACGCAAAGTTATGTAGAAAGACAACAGGACATTACGAATTTCTTTAAAAAAGGTAGCCAGTTTCTTGCGAAGTCGGTTACTTCATTTTTATTGTAGACAGCTTTATGTTTTCATAAAGTATTTTTCTGAGGTGCGTCTGATTAGGTAAATTGCTGTATACTATGTATGCGTTAATTTTCATTTTCTTGTAGTAAATGCTCTATGTCGTCATAAAGTATGTACTTTTCCATTGCTTAAGAAAGATTACCTGGGCAGTTTATTTTTTGTGTGTTCTCAAGCAAACAATGCATACAAGTGCAGTACAATATTTTGTGAGGAAGCATTCGCACTTATTTTTCTTATACATCCTATTTCTCTCTGATAACCCAGCGTTTTCTCGAACTCGATTAGTTCGAGAAAACGGTCGAGGTCATTAGGTCGAGTTTTCGAGACTACTTGCCTTTTTATGAAATCAATCCATTACTAAGAATAAGCAAGAAAAACTGCAAAATGAGTGAAATACATTTAATTTAATACCGAAAAAGATCATACTAGCAATTTACCAAAATCTGCTAATTATATTTTAAAAATAAATATCAATAAATTATCGCGTAAAGAATAATTATAAACATTTATGTTTACGTAAGTTATAGATGGATTTTTAGATGCTTAGATGTTTTTGGTTTATGTTAGAAATGCTTCAGTATTATAAATGTGTAATTAAAATAATAATTATAATGTTATTTTATATATATTTATTATAAATGTGTAATTAAAATATAATTGAAATTAGTTGAGTCAACTATTCGTTTAGCAAAACTCCTCTTCATTTTATTTAGATTCCGTGACTTACGACGCAACCACACACACGTATCAGCAGTTTGGCCTTTTTAAAATATCGAAAATAAAAGTAAAAATAAAAATGCGTTGAAAAGGTTCAGGTGTAGTATTTAACAACTTAGAGACAAATAAAGGAAATAATATATTTCCGCGTAAAAAGTTTAAATTTATAAATTATAGTACGATTCCAAGAAATGTATGGTTTGAAAGATAAGCGTAAAATCTGCAAAATGAGAGCACCGAGTTAAACACATTTGTTTTGTTATAGTAATGATTATTTGACGACTGATAATGATTATTATTCTTTTATTCCTGTATCATTTGGGAAAATGTTGTGTGTTTTTAACTTTAATATTATCTACTTTCAAAATATTGAATATTATAGTCTCAAATGATTTTTTTTCTTATTTTCTTTATCAAATATATCATATAAAGGGTTCTTTAAATATTGAGAACACAAGGAAAGAGCAATACTCTTTTAAAACTGGAAAAACATTCATTAAAGCATCGGATTTAAGTTAAAGGCAAGCATAAAACACATAAAGAAAAGGCAGGGGTGGTGTAAACAGTATCACTTATTTTAAAGCATCACAAGCACATGCGCAATAGAAGTTCTCTATTGTGCGCATGATCAGCACGACATCGATAACTATTACTTGATGAGTGAATCGATACATAATATAATCCTTGAGAGTGAAACATACTCTTAAAACAGTATAATTTCCCATCCTTTATAATCCGATCTTTTGAAATGGCCATGTTAGACGAGTTGTCCTGTTTGTGAACTCTCATCCAGCATATTTCTATCGAATCGTTGGCTCAAATCTCGGTGGCACTAAGACCTGCCACGTAGAAGTGATGATGCACAATAAATGGGTAAAGTGTAGAATAGGTGGCCCTTAGGATTTACGCAATTATAAATTTTCTTTCGTTATTTCTGTAAGAAACTGAAAGTGTATTCGATTAAAATGAAACAACGGAAATTTAAAAAATATTCGTTAAGTATAGTAAAATGATACATTTTTCATGAAAGATCGAGAAGGCTCCTAACAGCTTAAATATACTTTAGAGTCCCAACAAATCGGCCTAATGTGGACCGAAGGGTGGCCGAATTATTGAAAATATCGGGTTATCGGGAAAGGAATTTTAAAAAAAATAGCACGAGTGTTTCCTGAAAAGATATTGTTCTACACTTTTATGTATTGTTTACTCGAGAATTAAACAGAAAATAAACTGCTCAAATACCCTTAAACAAAAGAACGTACTACTTTATAAAGCATTTATCACATGAAAATGAAAATTAATGAATACATAGTTTATAGCAATTTATCTTATCAAAAACACCACAGAAAAATACTTTATGGAGGCATAAAGCCGTCTATTATGAAAAGTAAGTAACCGATTTCACATAAACTGGCTTCTTTTTCTTTGAAGTAACTCGTTATGTTCTGTTGTCTTCCATACTGCACTCTACATTTCGCTGCTTTATCACGAAGACGACAGAGGAACAGTTTGTCCATTACCGACGCATCTTGTAGTTCAAAATACTAAATGATGGTTTTAACAGCCTTTCGTCCCTTATTATGTGATATTTTAGAAGTTAGTACGGTGTCCTCAACGTTAACGTCTTCATAATTTTATGGCACGTTTTCATTAATTGTGACACACACACAGCAGCAGCAATAATTTCTGCATCGGACATAATGCCTTGCTCAGTATCGCTCTGGATCTTCGACCGGCAGAGGTGTGGCTGAGTTATCCAGAATGGCAGGTTATCGAGTGCCGAGTTTTCGAGACTCTACTGTATTGAATTTATACTGTGATGGTATTCTACTGTACTTATAAAGAATATAGTTATTGCAATTGTTTGTTTCACAGAATTAAAAAAAAATTTAAATTAGTACAAAAAATAATTATTTATACCAATATTTTTTTCTGAAGAAATCTTTACACAAAAATTATTTTTTTTCTTATAAAGTTGGTATTTATTTTTAAAAAAAATAACATCATTTTTTTAGCAAAATAAATAATAATTATAAGTTGTTACTAATGCCACCTGCCTGACGAAGTCAGATCGAGGCCCGCGAAATTCATCGGGGTAAGGGCTAGAATTTTTACGTCTGTCGTTAGCCTTCGCTTTGAGCACTATGCAGGTAACAGCATGATTTTGCTCGGTTCCACCCTAATTTAGAGGGAGAAAACCCTGGGGGCAGTCAGGGGCCTCCCACCTCTCTTCCCCTTCCACCAACCACACGAGAGGACTTACGGCTCGACGGCTATTTAGAGTACCCCCATGCCGCAAAGGCACTATACATTTACAAACATACATGTCTTCTCCGGGATTCGAACCCAGTCCCTACGGCACAGCAGTCAGCGTCGCTAACCACTATACTGGTTGGGCGACATAAGTTGTACTATAGGTAAAACTATCGTCAATTCACTTATATTAACCTTTAAAAGATTACGTACATGTCACATTTTTCCGCAGAGATTATCTTGCGTATTTCTATTATTTTATTTCAAATAACAACATAACAACTCAATAATCAAACAAGTAATATAAAAAAAATTAAGTCAATTCCTACTTAGATCAACAAAGAAAAATATTATTTTAGTTACTTTTTATTAAATAGTTATAATTAATATAAATATGTATATGCATATGACAGAATCACAACATTAAGTGGTAATTAACTTTTATTAATTATCATTAAAGTATCGTAATGTCTTCCAAAACAATCGTGTGTATAAAATTTCAGTTCCACTGAATGCTTTAAAATGTGAGAAAAAAAAATCTTTTAAAGTTTTGACCCAAGTCACTAAAAATGAAACCAACGTATCTGTATCTGTAATTCTTTAAATAATTAGTTTCAGTAAATTCTTTTTAATTAATCATAATTAAATTATCGTATTTCTACCCAAAACAATAGTGTATAGAAACTTTCAGCTCAAAAGAGTGCTTTAAAATGTGAGAAAAGAACATTTTAAAGTTTCGACACAAGTCACCAAAAGGGTCGCTAAGTCGCCACAAATGATACCAACGTGGCTGTATTTGTAATTTTTTGAATAATTAGTTTTAATCCATTAATATTTATTAATTATAATTTAATTACTGTATTGTCATCCCAAATAATCATGTATATAAAATTTCAGCTCAATTGAGCGCTTTAAAATGTATTTTGTTGACGATTAAAAATTCCACGAAGATAAATAAATAAATATATAGAGAGTGTGAGCTAATAGTGTGTAGGAATTGAAAAACACTTTGTTTGAAGAAATGTTTTTCAATGCATTGTAGTAACTTGTTTATAAACATACGTCTAGAAGGCAAATAAAAATCATAGTGAAAAGTGACTCTTAATTAAAATAAGGATTCATCTTCTGTCTATTACTAATTAACAATGATTCACTGTTGTTTATTTTTGTTAATACTGCATCAGAATGCACTGCATAGATAAAAATTTCTTGTACCACACCATCTTAACGGTTTATTATTTTTAAAATAAGTTAACTAACTAATATACATATACGACTACATTCTCTATAAAATGCAAGACGTAATTTATGTAAATGTCAAACATTTTTTTTTTTGCGGGATATTAAATGAATTATAATATAATTACTATATAAATAGATGCTTCTATAATTTTCTTCATTTTAATTCTATACGATATAAGTAACGCATTCCAAAAAATTATTTTCATGCAAAAACTGTTAACATTACATCTCGTGATTTTTTTTATTGGAAGCATATGATAGCTTCGTATTTTATTCAAGTTTTTCAGCGTTCTTTTTTCGCTTTTTTAGCTTCAAATTTTCCTTTTGAAAGGAAAAATCATCAAAATGTAAACATTTATTTTATTTCTAAAATGTTTCTGAAAGAATTTCTAGAATTATAACTTTGGACACAAATATGACATTACGATTCTTTATTGTATTGTTTTAATCAATATTTCTTTTGTTTCAAAACCAGTATTTTTCTTTAATCTTTTTCTTTTAAAGTTCTTTTTGTTATGACTCCGATGTTATATACTTATTTATAAAAAAAATTCGGTATTGAACTACTACTTACCGCAATGAAATTTAGTAAGCATAATACTTTTGCTGAATGGAAATTCGCTAAGAAAGGATTTTACGGAAATCGACATATGGGGGCGAGGGAATCTTTTGCGGCGTATTAATAAAAAAAATACCCGTTTTCCAACTATTAGACCCACAGTAATGAAATTTGGTATGTATGTTTCTGTTGTTGAATTGAACGGGTTTTTTGAATTGGTCTTTCAGAAATCGACTCTCAAAGGTGATTGGAGCTTATTGATAAAAAAATACAGTTTTGGATGTATTAGATTAGAACTTGAAATTTGGCAAGTATGTTTATTTTATTGAGTAGAGATCCACTAAAAATTGGTTCTGTAGAAATACACTTAAGAGGGAGTTAATGAAGAGTAAAAGTTAATTCTATTTCAATTTTAGAAATTATTATTTGAAAGTTCTATCCTTTTTAAATCAAGAATTATAAGAATATTTTTCAATACAATCGAATTCTTAATGCTGAGATATTAATAATTTATATATATACAAAGAGTATATATTCATATAACATCATGAAATACCCAGTGAAGTGGTCGAGTAACGGCTAGTTAGCTATGGAAATAAATGTCGTAATGCTTTTCAAATAAAGTTTGCAACATTTAATGACTTGGGGATAACATACAAATCATTCTAAAAATTATATATATTTTTTTTTACATATATATTCGGAAAAAAGTGTCTCGATAACGTAATGGAATCATTTTAAAAATAGGCGTGCAAACATTCCCCCAATAATATTAAAATATTACTTAAATTTTGAAAATTATTGTATTTTCGTGCCCAATTAACCCTTTATCTACCGAAGGTACTTAAAAGTACCACTCACATTAAGATTACATAGGATAACCATTTTTACGAATACTCTGACGATACTTAGCAGGAATATTCTTTTAGATCTACACTTCCAAGATATATGGCAGCACGGGTTCTGCGAATAGTTTTACAGCAGAAAGCGTTTCAGCGGATTGCGAAGATTGTCATTTTTATTCCGAAAAGATAGTTAATGTCAAAAGGTGTCTTTTTTTTCTTTTCTTTTTTTTTTTGTATATAAATGAGGACCTTAGGTAACGATTAGGTAACGATGTATATCTCTTAATTTTCAATGAGGTGATTAAAAAAAATGTGTTGCATTAAAAAAACTGCAGTAAATAATAATGCGGTAGATAAAGGGTTAATATTATTTTGCGTCCTTGCCTCTTCTTTTACTGCATAGTTTGGTGTCCTATAAAATAATTAACAATTACGGGGCTGTTTAATTTTTTATTTTAAAAAGCTTTATTATTCCTCGAGTCATTACAATTTATTATAAGGCTTTGAAGAACCAACAGAAAACTAAAAAAAAGGATCGTACATTTGCAATATCTGAATCAGGATGAGCGTTTTAAGTGATAGTTTATTACTTAAGATGCACGTATAAGTTCTACGTGCTAAGCTGTTTGCTGCTAGCTACTCTTGACTAATGAAGTATGGAAGCACAAGATACACGTTTCAGAAACAAGATCACAGGTTGTAGAAATGATCCGAACTGCTTCAATGGTATCTTAATGCAGTACCATCTGTCCACCATCTTTCATTATTTAATGACTGTTGGCTGAAAATAAAAAGGCTGCGTTCACCTTTCCTTTTAATTTTTCAGTGTAAGCAAAGAAAACTGGAGTGTTGACATAGAAAATCATCAGGATTAACAACTGATTGACAACACATTGGATTTAATTATCAGTTAATATTTAGTCTTAATGAAGATGACTACAGCATCTGAGAGGGGATATCAGATCAAGAAGACTCTCAAATTAGTCTTGGGACCTTTATTCTTGTGATAGAGGGAGAAGGTATCTATAAACGAAAACAAAAAATCTCTTCTGATGGTTCTGTCTTCAGCATTAACACCTTAAACGGTCAATTTTTCCCCCAAAAATGTTTTTAAAAAAGGAACATTTTTAGTTCCATGTAACTAAACATAATATTTAATAGAATGCAAAAATGGAAGAATCTCATTTTTTAAAAAATTTTAAAGTTTTTACACTATTTTTTTTTATTTTACAACAGCGGTATACAAAAACCCCTAAATGAAGAATGTTTCATTTATTTTAAAAGAATTTTTCTCATATTTACCAAAAATTTTCGTGTTCTCACCTCTGTTTTCAAACAGTTAAAGTTTGTGTGTGGGTGTGTTTTATATGTGTACTCATAATTTGAAACATGGTGTTATACAAATAAAAGTCTTACATTTTCTAACTTAATATTTTTGCATTATTTGGGGGAAAAGTTGGATCTGTGCATAAAAGATCTTTTTTTACATGTCGATTATTCACGTTCCTGGGAGATCAATAAGGGTTGTTACTCTCGTATAGCAGTATCAAACAAGAACATTAAAACTGCGTTCTCTCGAATGATAATTGCTGTTTGTAAAAGAGACAATACTTAAAAAAATAATTTTTCACAAAAATACCTTTTACGCGAAAGCTTAATGAATGAAGCAAAGTCTTGGAATTGTGTTGCACTTTCTTGAAATGTAAAGTACTATAGTGTAATGTAATATAATGCATAAAGTTATATAATTTATGAAGTAATTTGGTACATAAAATATTGCAGTTTTAAAGCTCTATGCCAGTGATTCCCAAAGTGGTCTGTATAGATCCCCAGGGGTTTATGACGACCTGCAAGGGGTCCACGTTAGCTAAAAAATAATTTGGGGGTCCATGAGAAGTAAAAGGGGATCTACGATAGCAGCTCTCATTAAACCAGATCATGGCTTTAATTTTTAAAGAAAGTTTAGTCAAGTGGAAACCAGATTTACCTATTTAACAGATTTATTTACTCAATTTAATGACATTATTTTTCAGTTACAAGGCGGCAGCATAAATTTTTTTAATAAGAATCATCGTTCCAGCATTTATAATATTATTTATTTTTATTATTATATTATTCCTCGCAAATTTTCCTAGTTTCTCAATTTATCACAGACAATCTGCCAGGTTTACATTTAAATGCCCTCTCTTCATATTTTGAAACTACTTTTGAGATTGCTTTGACTATGGCAATACCACTGTAAAAAATCCATCGATATATGGTCAGATCGAAAATCAAATCAGATTATAAGAGGAACTGATCGGAATAAACACTTAGACGATCTTAAACTAATGTTTAAAAACGGACGTCATTAATCTTGGTTTTAAAAAGTATACCTGCTATTTATCCTGAATTATGAAAAATCTTGAGAGATTTTTAGTTACTTTTCCTAGTGAGAAAGAATTTCAGCTTAGTTGCTAATCCCCCACCCCCTCCCACCAAAAAAGGATGGTTAGGCTTAAACCTGACAAGAGATTGAAGTGAAATGCTGAAAATTTGTTATTAAATATTATTAAAATTTGTTATTTGTTATTATTCATCCGTCCTATTAAAATCATTTGTATGTTGCTCAGTTATTTTATGTTTTAATTAAAGTTTAATTTAATTTAAAAAATGTGTTTCTTAAGTTTTATACACTATACTTCACTACAGTTAAATATTTAAATCTTTTAAAGTAAGTATCTCTATACTAGCTGTCAAAAATACATTTTATTTGATAAATTTTCAAAACTTTAATGTTAGACAAGTATGGGTCTACCCAAATCCAAAAAACATGACAAAGGGTCTATGAGACCAAAAAGTTTGAGAACCTCTGCTCTATGCTATACATTTAGTTTATCAATATAAATTACGCTGCTAATCATTAAAATTGCAACACTATAAAGGAGAGTATATGCAAAATAAATAAATAAATAAATAAATGTACGTAAACAGTGTGACATGAAGACAAAATGATTAAATTTGCAAGCAATTTGGAGGCCTATAGGGAAGGAGGAGGGCAACATAAGTAGAAACAGCTACCTTTCCTGGCAGCTAAAACGGCCGTTACCCGATTAAATATGGAGTAAATCGCTCCATACTGCTTCAAGTATATTCCACATTTGATCAATCGTATTAGCTGGAGAGGGGTGACGGGCCAGTCTCTCAGCAACCCATGGGTGACAGGTCTGGAGACCAAGCTGTTCAGAATAACAATCGAATACCCTGTTTATCAAGTAAGGTCAGAACACGGTGTGCAACATGTGATCTTGCAACATCTTCTTGGTAGAGGGCGTTTGGCAGGCCTTGACGATAAGACACAATCACTTTATGTAAGATGTTAGAAATGTATAGATCTGCGTTCAAATTACCGTCGATTCGAACTACAGATGTGCCTGTCGTTTACCCAATGATTGTCGTTCACCCAGGTACAGGACCCCTATGTCCATATCGAATACAAGCAAGCAACGAGAGGGCTCCTCGGAGTCTTCAGACATTTATACGGCCATCAGTATATTCCACACAGAACTAGAACTTGACTAAAAAGACGACATTGTGCAACTCCTTTATAAGTGACGTAACGTGAACCCCTCATTGCGGGGGAGAGCGGGACTCAAAGGGGCCCAAAACTTGAGTTTGGAGGGTGGGACCAGGGCTTACGCCACTGTCCTGTATTCATCTTTGTTGTTCGGTACACAAGAGTCATCGTGTCTCTCTATGCTCATTGTCAAGGGAAGCCGAAGTAATGGCCACTCTGTTGACAATCTACGGTGCTGCAAATGTGGTCGCACCGTACGAGCTGATACTGGGCCAGCTGCAAATATACCTATTTCCTGACTAATGGTTTGTGATGTGGCTGTATGGTTTTGTAGTGCCGACCTCACAATATGTATGTTCTCTAGGGCGTCAGTCATGGGAGGACGGGGAAATCCTGCATACATAGTATGACCCACAACAATCCATTGTTGAAATTACTTATAGATGAATAAATATACATTTCATTACATGTATGTCATTTTTAATTGCGACAAATGATGACTCTCTTTAGAGTGTCTTTCCCTCTACTTATTTTTGAATTATATATTAATTGCCATTCAAAAACTTGGAATTTACTACATTAGTTACAAATGACTGAAAGTATGTATTGTTGTGTAATATTTACAATAAAGTGAATTTCTTATAGAAGTGATCTCACCAATTAAGTAAGCATTTTTTTTTCTTTTCGAAATAATAAGAATTCCCATAATGTCTGAGCTCAAGCGTATGGCTTCATTTTATTTAACGAAAATTATTGCATAAGAAATAGTGAAAATTTAAATTCTGTTTCTAAACACTATTCTTTTTCAATTCCTACTATTAGCTCACTCTCTTTCTCTATACATTTATTTATATGTATATTTATCTTTTTCAATCGTTAATAAAATACTTTATATTCGTCCATTCAAAGTAGGAATTGACTTAATGTTTTTTCCATATATTACTTGCTTTGAATTAAAACTCATTTCAGACACTTTAAATTATATTCTTTGAAATGAATTTCTTGAATTCCATTTATTTTTGATTATATAAATTTGAAAAAAATAATAAATAAATAAATAAATAAATAATTTAATACAATAGAAAGCATTTCAAAATCTCAATGCTGATAACTTTAAAATAAAGGAGTTTGTAAAAAATTGGAATACTAAGCTTTGAGAAATCACATGCACACGTATACATATATACGGGTATTATACTTCTTTTAAATTAAAAATAGATTTATACATACATTAGAAAATATAATTTCAGTATATATTGTCAAAAAGCAAAGAGAAAATAAAATGATAACCAACAAAAAAGAGTAAAGAAATATCACATAAGTTGTAGACTTTTATTTATATTATTACGTTGATGGCGCGGAGTTCGAGGATTTTATGCAAATCAGTCGTAAGGAACAGAATAATTCCCACAAAGAGTGATGAGAATTTATTGCCGAAAATCCTATGCTTGAAATACAGGATGCAGCAGCAATATTCGCAAAATAAATCTCAGAAGGCCTTCACACCTTCAACAGCACTCAAACACAATTATCAGTGTCTAAAATACACGTATGTAAAAGATTATTCACAAGCACAGCCGAGCTAATCAGTTATCCCGGTCAAGGCAAGTTTACTAATCGTTAGTCAAAATAATACTCACTAATCTCTGGTTGAAACTAGACTAACTCGTTTCGGCGAGCATATATCTATTTATAGCTTGGTGGATCCTTCGAGAAAATCCCGCTTGCGTCATAGATCGTGAAATTAGTGTATTCCTCCACTAATTTCTAGAAGAATCCATAAGTTCCCGAAATCACTAAAAATGGTTTCCAAATTTGCCAAAGTTGTCGCCAAAAAAGATGCCAACTTGACTTTAATGCCAGGATTTCGCCAAGTTCCCATTGAATCGGCATTACAACGTAAGGGACGGTTTTGCTTTCGAATATTACACTTAATATAACATGGAGTAATATATATGCATTATACATCTGAATACAAATTATTTGCTCTGCTTACACAAAATTTGTAACAATATATATATATATATAGAGAGAGAGAGAGAGAGAGAAAAAGGAAACAAATAAATGTTATATGTATATAAACACATTATCATAAAACTATCAGAAAAATCTTTTCTTAGAATATAATTTCTCACACATTTTATGAATGCTCTTATGTAATACTTATTAATAAATGTTTATTATTTAATTGAAGTGAAAAAAATGGTGAGCATAATATTATGCATAATGATTATATATCTTAAAGATCTTTCTTACTTGATCATTTGAAAATTCGAGCAATTTTCTCGATGTCCTTTGAAGACCTTTATTTGCTAATGCACATGTTACTCCAATAAAAATCCAAACGATAGCTTTAATCTGCAGGAAAACGAAATAAAGCAGTTTTTGATTTATCATAACTTAGCAACAAAGAAGTATAAAAAAAGCTCAAATAATTCTGAATAAAATCATACGATTTTATAAAATAAAAACAAAGGCTTGGGTTTATCTAATAAAACTTATACTATATCGAAACTTTTGTTTCTTTTAATGTACCTAAAATTAGAGTCTTACTGAAAAATTCAACGTTTACCAATATAATGTTCACTTAAATACTAATTTAAAGTTTTATACTTATTATACATTGTTAAAGATATTTGAAAAACAAAATAATATAAAAAATTTCCTTCATTTCATTAATATAAATATTTTTTTAATTTAAGTTTAAAATTGCAAATAAAACCTAGGCCAATTTATTTGAAATAACTAATGAACCTTATAACAAATGAAGATACCTTGCAATTTTGAAATGTGGTCACATGCCCCGGATAAAAATTAAAAGGCGGAACCTTATTCTTTTAACTTTCATAAAATGCCACGTGGTAGCTTTCAGTTCTTGATTGATATAATATTACAGAAGCTCTAATTTTTCCAGATATTTTTCATTTTCGGCAGAATCAGGGCTCGAACTCGTGACTTGACTCATACACCGACCACGATCTTAATCACTATACATTACTTTATATCCAGAAACTCTATTTAATATGTACTATGATTATATAACTGGGGAACAATTTATTCATTCATATTTACTAAAAGTGATTAATTGTTTTAATTTATATGCGTTCCAAATAAACAAAGAGGACTAATGTATTTATTGCTCTCTAATTATTTTTCCTATAGAATCAAATTTCAAAATCATGCGATAATCATGGTAGCATAGTGGTCATTGTCACAAGTTCATGGCCGTCGTGCCATGAGTTCGAGCCTTAAAGCCACTGAAGGCCTACCGAATGGAGAAGCTAATGCACGTTAAATCTGTACAGGCACAAAGTCCACCCGTTGGTGGGATGTGGAATCTAGGAGAGGAGGGTGCTGGTTCAGATGCTCGGTAAAAGAATATCGTGTTAATCATATTGCAGAAGCATACAATGTATTTTAAAACGTTCTGCTCATATGCAAGGTCCTTAACTGCGAATTGATCCTGACACATTTAAACAGGGACAAAAATTATATATTACACAAAAAATTCACGAATCTTGGTCACTCAACTGCATTATTTTTCATTTTCAGTATTGCTCTACTATTTTTAAATCTAGAGTGATTTCAATGAAACACTGTCTAAAATACTTTTTTTTCTTCATATTTATCTAGACTACTTCGAAATTGCAAGGATACTTCGACTTTAGAGCTTAATTCGTTTTTGCTCATGTGATTCGTATCTTGAGATACAAATTTCCATGTTATCTTACACACAAAAATTGAAAAAATTAATTCCCTAGTTGATAAATTTTGTAAAAAATAAGAAATTTATTATTTGTGTGTAATCGAAGACCATTTTTTAATTAAGAGATCTTTCATGTTAGATCGTTTGAATCCAACTATTAAGTTTTTTTCAAAGTCAGTTTCTTACTTGTAGTTCAATTTTTTATTAATATATATAGGTTTTCCGAAAGGTATGACTATATTTTCGAAAATTAATTAAAAATAAACATTTAAAGTATGTGTTCCTTAAAGAAAAAATTAAAGTTTCAGTTTAATGAAATGAGAAAACAGGATGGTGTAACATCCACGATTTACAACATTCTCATTTCGATAGGGCTTCACCGCAAAGACAAGGACAAGTTATAGCATAGTCTAAAGAATTTAAATCTTCGACACATAAACAACGTAAATGGGACACCACCACATCAAAATTTGAAAATGAGGAAAAGTTCCCTGGGTGATGGATGGAAAGAGGAAGTCCAATGCCATGCCCACATAGATTTCTAAACATGACATTTATGCACTTCTTCTTATAAGGATACATGAAGAACATTGTTTACCAATCTTCAATTAGTGACAGCTATGAAATGAAAAGTCGAAATTCAGCGGCCATTAAGATTGTTGATCATGCAATGTTTCATTGAACGTGGCTAGAAATCTCGTATAGACTAAATGTGTTGCACGCAACTAACGGTGTGCACACGAAAATCGTGAAATGAAGTATTGTAAAGAAATCTTGATATTTTCGTTATGGAGTGAGTGAATATTAACGTCGCACTGTTCAGCTACACAAGGGCTTTTGGCGATGGACCACTTAATTTTGAACCATGGTCAAGTGCCGTGGACGACACCTGAGCTGGCACCCCCTCTCCTAACTACCACACCAACGGGAGGACGCTTCAGCTCTCGACAGATTTAACGTGCATCGCTCCCCTACACGGCGGGTCTTTAGTGGTACTGGGCTCGAACTCCTGACAAAACCAGCCACGATCCGATACCTAGACCACTCGGCTACCGCGGCCACATTTTCGTTATGGAACAAAAAGAAAACTGTATGTGAATATAACTTCGTTTATTATTATTATTATTATTTGTAGTTAATATTTGAAAGTACTATCATACTTTTACAACACCCAATATATCGTCATTGGTTGCTCCATGTAATTAATGTGTAACATAAGAGGATTTTAAAAGCCTTGGCAACTACAACTCTATGTTACTTTCATAATATCTTTCTATTTGGATCAATTTCTTTGTCAGTCAAAACATTAGATATTCTAAGGAAAGAGATCTCTTTTAGGTGCCAATTTTTAGTAATTCTTCAAATTATTTTCAAATGTTGCAATTTTTTTTATTTTCTCTTTTATTTTTTTTTATCAAATAATAAGTATTTTTTTCTTTCAAATAAGGCTGTGGATTGGTAACTACAATTTGCAGACCTGGTACATTCCCCGGGAGGTGGTATCACTTTTTAGTATGTCATCATATAGATGGATACCAATTGCCACAATGTAGCTTTGACTCCCAGTTTTCTCCCCAGAGTGAGGCACCTGAGCTCTGATGATGCAAAATTGTATCAAGAATGTAATTATGTCCATAACAATCAAGCCAAACAAGCTCTCTAGGGATCTTAAACATACAGCATAATCATACGACATGGACGCTGTCATTTTTTTTGCATCATGAAAATCAGCCAAATTGGGCCGGGGTCGAACCCGCAAACTTAGACGTGCAAGCTCAGCCCCTAAACAGCTACTCCTTCCAGCTAGCTGAATAATAAATGTGAATAGATAAATATGGATACATATTTATAAAAATAGTTTGTTGATTTTGAATCAAATTTTAAAGCATTTTTATTGGAGTAAAATAGTTTGTGAAATTATGCATTAGAATTTAGCAGTTTATACAGTGAAACCAAGTTCACATCATGAAGCCTGAGCGGGTAAAAAAAAGGCATTATACTTTAAGAGCCTTGTTTGTTGACCTATGTATAGGTTTATGAACTATTGTAAAGTTTTTTCAGTTTAGATTAACACTCCTAAAATACGATAAAATGCGTTACAATTTTTGCTTATTTTGTATTTTTTCCATTGGATTAGGGTCTTTATTTTTGTGTAAGGAATTACATAATTGATCCGAAAAAAATAGAACAAAAATTCATTAAAGTTATTCCCTTTTTCTCTGTATCAGTTTGGTTTCACATAAATTATAATTATTTATGATTTTTTTATGTACCAATAAAATTAATATTCTTAATGCGAACTTGTTTTTTCAATTTATTCTGATGGAACTCTTTTGTCCTGAATTAAAATAAAATATCTTAATAGTGTAAGTTGACAGATATATGAATTTAAGAGGGCATCTACAAATGGCGATATGAAAATGGAAAACAAGCATGTTAGTTTCCTTACTTAAATGATGTTCTTGTAGGAAAAACAGTTTTACTGGAATTGCTATTTAGTCATTGAAATATTCCACCAGCAAAAGATACAAAATCGAAACTTTTCACTAAAAAGTTTAAAGCTAAAGACATGCAGTGTAAATATGTGCTATCTCTTAAGTGTGTTTATGCATATGTGTACATAAAAATTAACGCTGTATTAACTTAAAAACATTTCTAATGGAATTCGATTTACTACGAACCTTTTTTGTCACGTTCTTAAATTGTATATTTTAATCATTGTTATATAGCTTATTTCGCACGAGATAAAACTTTTTGTAAAAAATATAATATGATTAAGGTAAATATTATATTTTATTCAAAATATATTAGTACGATTCATACCATTTATGAATGAATCAAATTACATTATTGCATATCATGTGTATTACGTATTTCGAGTACAGTAATTAAATTCAACTTATTTAGCCAAAAATCTACAATTAGTTAATATTATTTCAAAAAGTGATTTTGTCATCGTATGTAAATTATTTGTAGGGAAAAAAATTCAAAAGAAAAAAAATCTGGTAGTTTATATTACTATTTAAATCTAGATTAACTAAATTAACATAACATACAAACTACATATTAATAAAAATAATGCTTGAATGGCAAATAAATATTTTTTATCAAAACAATTGAATTATTACAAAATATACGAAAAATTTACTACCGTAAAATCCGCCGTATAATGAACACTTTTCACACATACACACACAAACGATAGAAATTTATGGGTGTGCGTTATTCGCCAAGTATAAAAACGAGATCTTTAAAAATAAAGAAAAGAGGAACATAGAAAAAATAGATTTCGACATAAATCGAAGTACTGTTTATTTAAAAGAATACGAATTTAAAGTGTTGTTATTCCAGAAATATATACTATTTTTTCCCCCTAAAGTTTAGAATAATATCTTGAATAAATTATTTCAAAACATAAAGCAGAGCGCACGTACATTTCAGGTATCTTCGTAAAAAGAAAGGGGGTTGAGGGCGTTTTACGGTGAATATACCTGAAAGTTAAAAATGGTAGCTTGAAAGTATAGGTGTGCGTTATAAGTTGGATTTTATGGTATCTTGTTTAATTATATAACATGAAAAATATTTTTAATTTTTTTTTTTTTTTTTTTAATTAACAATTTTATTTTATACTTATTTCCCCCTTAAATAATGAAATTTATAGCTTTGGGATTTCCTGAAAATTATTTAGATATTCATTTAATATTTCAAATCTACATCGTTTAAAACTTGTGATCATTCCTCTTTTTTTTCTTTTTTTTTTCACTTTTTACAACATTTTAACCTTCAAAACACAAATATCTTTTTCTTTTCTTACATAAAACATTAAATCAGTACATTTATATTCCTTTCCCAGAACATTGCTCGTATTTTTATGAATGTACTTCCAAAATTTTGTTATATGAATTTCAACCTGAAGAAATAAATTTCAATGTTTCTTGACTTAAATTATTTATGTCCAAATCTAAAATAAATTTAAATTGACTTGTGCTTTTCTTGCATGATCAGAATACTGTTATTATGCTACGTTAAGAAAATAATTGCAATGGAAAAGAACAAAATATATAAACTTACCTGAAACATTTCTCAACTCTTCTTCACGATCACTTCTATTTCTTCTCTTTTCTCTAACAAGAACTTTTAAAATATATGAACACTGACGTTCAGCAACGTATAAAATATCCACGTCTGTTCCAATTAAGTCCTTCAAAAATCAAATGGTCCTCTTAGAGTTTCAGGATAATGCATACAATTATCTTGACGGAAAACCTTCCACTATCCGAATATTAAAATTCTTTATCTTTTGCTTCAATCGGGCACGATTTGGAACGATGTTCTTCAAGTAAAAATCTCTTTTCGAAAAAAAATTAATAAATAAAAAGTGAGGAGGAAAAAAATTTAAAGAAACACCACAAATAACAAGAAATGTCTTTCACAAACTCGGAAGGAAAGGACTTCCCGTTTTCGTCTTTTGTTTATAGACGTCCCAACAGAAACATCACGCGTCACAAAAAAAGAATTGTGGTTGTTGTACACCGGTTTTTCACTTTATATATGGCAACACCGGCAGCGGCCTCGTCAAGGTTGCTTTTCGCACTGTTTTCATGTCGAAATAAAAAAGGCGTTTTTCATAATCTCGAACCCCCAGTGGATGAGAAACCATGTGGGGTGAACCGTGAAGGGGAGGTGGGGTGCAAGCGAAAAAAAACAACAACTGAAGAATGAAAAAAAACTTGGAGGGGTGTTCTAAAAAGGGGGGAAGAAAGAGGGAAAGATAAGCGTCTGATACCCGGACATAATCCCTGGTAGCTCTACCCACTGCTTAAGGCTAGGGCAAAGTACCGGGTTCGCTGACTTAGTTTCTTGCACTTACGTTGAGGTGGGAATCACCTGTTGCTTTCGCTGCCTTCGATGGCGAAGAGTAATTTATGAGGCTGTAAAAAGAAAACGTTCAAGATAAATTTCGTCACATTCGAACCCTCTCGTATTTTTTAATGTAATTGCTTACTTCCTAATGGTTGTATCTGAATGTTGTTGTTGGAATTTAATTATCAAAGCATTAAAGTAAGATTAAAACTAAAGGGAGTGTACTTAAATGTCTGAAAAGTATACAATTCTAAAATTGCTTCGTTTTATAGGTTTGAAGTGAATGTTACTGGAAGGATTATATTTACGATATAAAATATCTTACTGCATTTATTTTTTTTGATTAAATTTGACATACTGTGTTGCATTTGTGAACAGGATATATACATTATAAGTTATATCCTGTTCTTAATATCCTTCATAAGTTTATAAAGTTTATATTATTATATCAAAATGTGATTAATTTCGCACTTTTTGGTTTTGAAATTAATTCCTAAGGAACTCTTTTGAACTTAAAATATTAAGATTTACAAATATTTGTAAATTTCATGATACTCTGAATGAATCCTACTAAGAATTAAAAATCCCAACGAAGAACTCACATGCTTTCAAGAGTTTTAAGCATACTAACGAAACTTTCTCTTTTCCTTCCATTTTTTAATTAAAAGAAATGCAAACTAATATGAAAATTAATATTTTAAAATTATTTAAAGCTAAACAATTGTGTTTAATTATTTTTATAACTGAAGAAACATTGTTTTTTTCGAACATGTAAACAAATGCCTTTATTCAATTCCTATTATTAGCTCACACTCTCCATATATGTATATATAGATATATATATATCTTGTTCGAATTCTCAATCGTTAATAAATACTTTCTATTCATCCAATCAAGTTCAAACAATTTTTTTTAAACTTGTGGTGAACGACAATTGACGTTAATACAGTTTTTTTTTAAATATTAATTCATTAATTAAATTTTATTTTTTTTTAATTTTAAATTTATTAGGTGTTATTTCCGCCGTAGTTGCAATTAGCTGCATCTGATGGTGTCAGAACGTTTTTCTAACAAAGTAGGAAATGGCGTTAAAATTTTTTTTATATAATACTTGTTTTTTTACTAAAAAAGCCTTTATTTCTTACAAGAATAAAAACAAAGACAATAATACTGTATTTAGCAGTTTCCAAATATTGAATATTTGTTGAAAGGATCCAAACGAATCCTGATAAGGCAATAATAGGAACAAAATAGAATTAAGCAAGCATTTGTATTATAACAACAAAATCAGAATGGAACAAAAATAATCTGCAACTTACTTTTCTAGTAAAATGTAATATGATAGCAATAAAAATCCATAATTTGTAGCATTTTATTTTTCAATACGAATAGCTCAGTTCCTAAAGTTTAGCATGCTGGAACAGACATGATAAATGTCGTATATTCAGATATTTAGCCTTTTTTCCGTTAAAGAAAGAGGATGACACAAAACAGGAATAAACACATTACACCTCTACCCATTCACATTAAATTAAAATTAAATTTTACTGTGCGTGTTTCTTGGAACGATTTCTGTTACATTGAGCAAGAAATTTTCTGAATTTTTGCAATAAAAAATAATGTTTTCCTAGACTACTTGAGAAAAAATTGTCAGAATTTTGCAAAATTTTTTGAAAATCTGAATTAAAAATGAGATAAAATAAAACAAAGGCAAAAAAAATTAACAATTGCTTCAAGGTTACCGGGTGTGAATTATTCTTTTATTCAGAATGTAATACTTAAGTCAGCGTTTCTCAAAACTGTGGGGTGACCCCTATGGGGGGGGGGGGGGGGGCTCCCCCACACGGGGGGGTGCGATCTTGTTACAATATTAAAATATAAAATGTAATAATATAATGTACTACGACACAAGGTTACAATATGATTCTAATTATAAACCGCACAAAGTAACAAGATAGTATTAAATTTTGTGTGTAAATTTGCATATGACAAGCCCTTGGAAGTCACTAGTAAGTTTTAACACTATTCTTAACTTAGTATTGATAATTATCAAATACTTTGTGCAGTCCTGATACATTTATAAGCATATTATATCAATATAAATATATCAGAATGTATTTTACTTTGCTTCTTTTCAGTAAATTGATAATGTCTAAAAATTATCTTCTATTTTTAACTTTTCGATATACTCGCACCCCANAGAATCATATTGTAACCTTGTGTCGTAGTACATTATATTATTACATTCTATATATTGTTCAAGTAACAAGATAGTATTGAAGTGTCGCGGCGAAACTTATGATTGAAAATTGGGTCGTAAATATTGAAAGTTTGAGAAGCACTGACTTAAGTATAAAAATCTGTATGGTTATTATCATTTTTTAATGCACTTTAGCATCTAAAAGTAATACATTCATCTGATGATGTAAGTATTACTAGTGCAAACAATAATTGCAAAAAATAATTATTTTTTATACGAAGATGAATCATTTTAATCCTTTCTCGTATTGGAAAGTGTCTTCTCCATCAATATAATAG